>SZWC01002958.1:189469-206139 GCA_023375785.1 Penium margaritaceum | reverse complement strand
TATGGTGCGCTCATGAAGAACGGCACCTGGACTCTCGAGGAAGCTCCACGTGGCAGCCGGGTGATCAGGTGTCGGTGGATCTTCAGGCGCAAGCGTGGTGCGGATGGTAAGGTGCTCAGGTACAAAGCACGGTTGGTTGCAAAGGGGTATGCACAGACTGAGGGTGTGGACTACAATGAGACATTTGTACCTGTTGCAAAGTTCCCATCCATCCGAGCAATCCTCGCTCTTGCTGCTGCTATGGACTGGGAGGTGCACCAAATGGATGTGACGTGTGCATTTCTGAATGGTGACCTTGAGGAGGATGTGTACATGGAGCAGCCGGAGGGGTATGTTGTGGAGGGAAATGAGGATTTGGAGTGCAAGCTTGTGAAGGCCTTCTACGGCCTGAAGCAAACACTACGAGCATGGTACCACAAAATAGATGAGCAGCTGGCTGGCCTTGGCTTTGTGCGGAGCGAAGCTGTCCATACAGTCTATGGGCACACGCAAGAGGCAAGCCAGGTCATCATCTTGCTCTATGTTGAGGATCTACTAATTGCATCTGACTCCAAGTCTCTTTTGGACTGTGTGAAACAGTCCCTTGCTGCCAGGTTTGACATGAAAGACATGGGACAGCTCAGTTACTACCTTGGCCTTCAGGTCAAGCACGACCGGCAGCAGCAAACTTTGGAGCTATCGCAGAGCATGTGCGTGGGTGACATCGTCAAGTGCTTCAACATGGCAGGAGCGTGTAAAGCAATGACACCACTGGAAGTGGGAGTGAAGTTGAGCATAGTGCAGACTCCCCGCTGCATGCAAGAGAGCAGCTACATGGAAGCAGTGCCATACCAAGCAGCAGTTGGGAACCTCATGTACGTAGCAGTCGGCACGCGCCTTGACATCAATCAAGCAGTGGGAGCGCTCAGCAAGTTTTTCCTGAATCTGGGCATGCCGCATTGGGAGGTGGTTAAGTGCATACTGCGCTACGTCGACAGTAGTAGCAGCCTTTGCCTCACCTTCAACGGCAACAACATGTAAGGGTGCACACCAAATCCATGGATCTGAGAGTCAGATCCGCAAATCCGGATCCGGATCCGGATCCGGATCCGGATCCTAGTGTCCGGATCTGAGTACTTTGATCCGATCCGAGATCCGAGAGTCCACATGAGGGTCACTTGGATGATGCAAATGTATGCTTTCGTTTGTGTAATATACCATGAATGGCATATTTTTGACATGAAAATAATACAAAAATCACCAACATGCCATGTACTGCATGTAAACTGTTGTTTGCTACAATAAAAAATGTAAATTCATGCTAAAAACTGGATGTTGTACATGCTAGAAATTCCCACATACGCTGGATCCGACCTAGATCCGAGAGTCAGATCCAAGGATCCAAGGATCCGGGGATCCAAGATCTGGATCCAAGAGTCCGGATCCAGGAGTTGGATCTGATCCGTGAGTAAGGATCTAATGTCAGATCCGCAAATCTGATCCGGCGTGCACCCTTAACAACAGCCCCATCCTCATCGGCTACATTAACGCAGATTGGGGAGGTGACCTGGACACAAGGAGATCGACCAGTGGGTTCGTGTTTGTACTCGGGGGAGGTGCAATCAGTTGGTGGAGCAAGCAGTAAGAGTGTGTCGCCCTCTCCTCCACCGAAGCTGAGTACATCGCAGCAAAGGAAGATGTGTGGCTACGTGAGCTGCTGGCAAGCCTTGGAAAGTAGCAAATCATAGCGACTACATTCTAGTGTGACAACATGAGCGCCATTGCGCTGACCAAGGACGCAGAGTTTCACGCCCGCACCAAACACATTGACTTGCGATATCACTTCATTTGCAAACTCGTGGTGAAGCAGATGGTGCAGATCAACTTTTTCCCTTCACGCATGATGCTGGCAAACTTCCTGACCAAGCGGCTGGCAGCACACCACTTTCAGCAGCTGAGGGGACAGTGTGGACTTGTGTGATTTATGTTTTTGCAAAGTGGGAGAACGTTGGATATGGGGTGCCAAAATAAGTGACCAAAGTGGGTTGCTTGATAAAAGTCATCAGGTCACAAAGACAAATAGAGGATGTTTTGCTGGTTATGTAGCACTTTACAGAACTTGATTCGGAGTCCGTTTGAGGGAGATATGGATTTTCAAGGTTTGGTGGCGATGGGTCAGGTTCAAGTGACGGCTCCTGCACTACCAGCACCAATGACGGCCACAACTGTTAGCCAGGGAGGTTTGGAGCGGCGTTTCAGGTAGAACGACGGTAGGAGGACCTTCGGGGAGCTTCAAGGAAGGTCCCCACCAAGATTATTGGTTGTGCACATGGCAGGGATGGTAATTCTCTTGTGTGAGGGTGTGACTGCCCCTCATCCCACTAGGCTAGGAGTGTGCTAGGAGGTGTCTTTGACAGAGTGGTTCTTCCAACTCCATGTGCCAAATGAGGCATACTTAAGCTTGTTAGAAAGATGTGCTAATGTATTTTTTCATTCAAGAGAGTTGATTCAGAAATTTGCATTCTTTACAAACCTACATTAGCTTTTGTAATTTCTATTTGTGCAACATGTAACTCCCTCTCACAAACAGTTGGTCCTGCCTAGGCGGCTCTTGGTGACCACTTTTCTCAAAGCGGACCTGCAGGCCTTGGGAGACGAGAGAGGAAACACAGAGGAGGTTTTCTGCCAGCCCCGGAAA
Source organism: Penium margaritaceum (assembly GCA_023375785.1). Lineage (NCBI taxonomy): Eukaryota > Viridiplantae > Streptophyta > Zygnematophyceae > Desmidiales > Peniaceae > Penium > Penium margaritaceum. The sequence goes on along the minus strand of SZWC01002958.1, from coordinate 203,462 downwards.
ATGGAGCACCCCCTTCACACGATGTTCCACATGCTTCTCCTTGACAGAAGCACAATAAACAATCTTGCCATCTCCCACCGCTATCTGCACATGATTGTGACCCATGTATACACGGTGAGATTCAATAGAGGTGTAGACAACAAACCACTCCTGGCGACAGATCATGTGCCGAGTGGCTCTCGAATCAATGATCCAGAACAAGGCAGCTTTGGCGGAGATGTGCAGGACCCGGATGGTGCTCACGAATCCAGTCTCCCAAGTAATGGCGTTGGCGGAGGCGTCGGGCTGTTTCCTCGCTCCTACCGCAGCCGCAAGTTCTGCCTTCTTCTTCCAGCATTTGTGCACCCAATGGCATGGCTTCTTACAGTAGTGGCTTTTTCCCTTCTTCTTTCCTCCACCTCTGCCACCGTTGGTTGATGTAGTGCCACCTCAGTGACTCATGTTGGTGACAAGGGCTATGTTCAGTCCGCTTCCTTCTTCTTCCTTCTTGCAGCGCTCCTCCTTATACAGCAGGCTCTCTTCCACTTCATGAAGCGAGAGCTTGTCAACACGCTAGTGTATGGCAACAATGAGGGAGTGTAGCTGCTAGAAAGGCCAGAGAGAATGGTCAGCATGAGGAAACATTCCTTGAAAGGGTCCTCAATCGCAACAAGCTGGTCAGCCAGAGCTTTCACCATGTTGAGACAGTCGATCATAGAGCCCGACTTATTCATCTTCACGGTGTGAAAGCGACGACACAGTGGCATGTTCATGAGGATTGACTTGGAAGTTCTGGTGGACTGAAGCGTTGTCCAGACCTCTCTTGGGGTGCAGATGCCGCTGTTCGGCAAGGTGGAGGTAGATGGTGGCACGTTTCCACTTGTAGAGGTGGGTACAGGCCTCGACAACGAAGAGGGAGGATTGAACAGAGTCAATCTCACTCAAGTGGCCTCAGGGTCCCTTCTCCATCAACACCATCTTCATGTTGTTGCTCCAGCTGAAGAAGTTCTTGCCTTGAAACTTGCCAATGTTGACGCCGGCCACCACAAAAGTGGATGTTGCCATGTTGACATCAACGTTGGCCCATGAACGACCTCTTTCACCCACCAGTGTGCAAGGGATACCTCAAAGACACGGCAAGGCCTTGTTCTGGATCTGATACCACTGGTACAATCAAAGATAGCCCTCAGGTGCTACAATCAAAGGCAGCCCTCAGGGAAGTTGTTAAGCTCACCAAGAGCCGCTAGGCATGACCAGTTGTATGTGAGAAACAAGTTGTAGGCTGTAGTGACAAAACATACGGAAGCTTGTGAAGTTGTGTAGAGAGCGCTAATGGCTAGTTTGACTCATGGATAAGAAAGTAAATTAGCATAACTTTCTAACAAGCCTAAGTATGCCTTGTTTGACACATGGAGCTCGAAAAACTACTCTGCCAAAGTTCTGATGGAAACTTGGCAGCCCTTAGGGAGGTGATCAGGCTCACTAAGAGCCGCCAAGGCAGGACCAACTGTTTGTGAGATGGACTTGCAGATTGCACAGACAGAGATTACGGAAGCAAATGTAGGTCTGCAGAGAATGTGAATGTCTGAATCGACTCTTGAGTGAGAAATTACATTAGCACAGCTTTCTAACAATCCTAACTACGCCTCACTTGGCACATGGAGCTGGAAGAACCACTCTCTCAAAGTTCACCTCCTAGCACACTCCTAACCTAGCTGGATGAGCGGCAGTCACACTCTCACACGAGAGAATTACCATCCCTGCCATGTGCACAACCAATGATCTTGGTGGGGACCTTCCTTGAAGCTCCCTGAAGGTCTTCCAGCTGCCTTTCTACCCTGAAGGCCGCTCCAAACCTCCTTGGCCAACAATTGTGGCCGTCATTGGTGCTGGTAGTGCAGGAGCCATCACTTGAACCGGACCCATCGCCACCAAACCTTGAAAATCCATATCTCCCTCAAACGGACTCCAAATCGAGTTTCGTAAAGTGCTACAGAACCAGCAAAACATCCTCTATTCACTTTTGTGACCTGATGATTTTTATCAAGCACCGCACTTTGGTCACTTTTTTGGCACCCCATATCCAACATTCTCCGACTTTGCAAGAATGAAAGTCACACAAGTCCACACTGTCCCCTCAGCTGCTGAAAGCGGTGTGCTGCCAGCGGCTTGGGCAGGAAGTCTTCCAACATCATGCTTGAAGGGCAGAACTTGATCTGCACCACCTTCTTTGCCACGAGTTTGCGGATGAAGTGATATCGCAAGTTAATGTGCTTGGTGCGGGCGTGAAACTCTGCGTTCTTGGTCAGAGCAATGGCGCTCATGTTGTCACAGTAGATTGTAGTTGCTGTGGTTTGCTGCTGTCCAAGGCTTGCCAGGAGCTCACGCAGCCACACGGCTTCCTTTGCTGCTTCACTCAAGGCGATGTACTTAGCTTCGGTGGAGGTGAGGGCAACACACTCTTGCTTCTTGCTCCTCCAACTGATTGCACCTCCCCCGAGTACAAACACGAACCCACTGGTCGACCTCCTAGTGTCCAGGTCACCTCCCGAATCTGCGTCACTGTAGCTGATGAGGATGGGGCTATTTTTTCCGTTGTAGGTGAGGCAAAGGCTGCTGCTACTGTCCAGGTCGCGCAGCACACTCATAACCGCCTCCCAATGCGGCATGCCCAGATTCGCGCAAAACTTGCTGAGCACTCCCACTCCTTGGCTGATGTCGAGGCGCGTGCCGACTGTAGCGTACATGAGGCTCCCAACTGCTGCTTGGTACGGCACTGCTTCCATGTGGCTGCTCTCTTGCATGCAGCGGGGAGTCTGCGTCATGCGTAGCTTTGCTCCCACTTCGAGTGGTGTCGCTGCTTTGCGCGCTCCGGCCATGTTGAAGCGCTTGACGATGTCGCTCACGTACGTGCTCTGCATCAAATCCAAAGTCTGCTGCTGCCGGTCGCGCTTGACCCAAAGGCCAAGGTAGTAACTGAGCTCTCTCATGTCTTTCATGTCAAACGTGGCAGCAAGGGACTGCTTCACATTGTCCAAAAGAGACTTGGAGTCAGATGCAATGAGCAGATCATCAACATAGAGCAAGATGATGATCTGGTTTGCCTCTTGTGTGCGCCCATAGACACTATGGTCTGCTTCACTGCGCACAAAGCCAAAGCCAGCTAGCTGCTCATCCATCTTGTGGTACCATGCTTGCGGGGCTTGCTTCAGGCCGTAGAGGGCCTTCACAAGCTTGCACACCAAACCTTCCTTCCCTTCCACGACATATCCCTCCGGCTGCTCCATGTACACATCCTCCTCAAGGTCACCATTTAGAAATGCACACGTCACATCCATTTGGTGCACCTCCCAGTCCATAGCAGCAGCAAGAGCGAGGATCGCTCGGATGGATGGAAATTTAGGGACAGGTGCAAATGTCTCATTGTAATCCACACCCTCCGTCTGCGCATACCCCTTTGCAACCAGTTGTGCTTTGTGGCTAAGAATCCTACCATCCGCACCATGCTTGCGCCTGAAGATCCACTGGCATCCGATCACCCGGCTGCCGCGTGGAGCCTCCTCGAGAGTCCAGGTCCCGTTCTTCATGAGCGCATCATACTCCTCATCTGCTGCGCCACACCAATCTGCCGCTTCAGCACTATGCATGGCTTCAACAAATGTTGCTGGGTCATCGGTGACTGTGAGGAAGAGAAGCTCGAGGTCGGACAACTCCAGTGGTGGTGGAACGGTGCACGAGTTCACCAGCTCCTCCAGCGGCATGTGTTTATTTGCGAGGCGCTCGGATCGCCTCAGCGGCTCCCCACTGTCCTTTGCACCTTTGTTGAGGCGTGCGGACCGTCATGGCAGCTGCTCTACATTGCTTTGCTGCTCCTCCTCATCAAATTCCGCTACCAACTCCTTCTCCTTCACAGCTCCCTCCACCTCCTTGTCATTGCCGCTGTCACCGCCATCTTCCGCGCCGCCCTCTTTTGCTATCGGAACTTCTCCCACGTTTGGTACAAGTGCCGGAGCAAGCGGAACTGCCGACATAGGGCTCCAAGTCGTGCCCTTCAAGTCCTCTTGAAAGACGATGTCACGGCTGCGGATGATCTTGCGAGCAGCAAGGTTGTAAAGGCGGTATCCCATGGTGTCGTAGCCGAGGAAGGCGGCCTTCACCGACTTCGCATTCAGCTTGTTACGGCTGCCGGTAGGCTGGTGCACGAATGCGCCACACCCGGATACTTTCAGGTGCATCACTGTTGGCTTGCGTCCCGTCCATGCCTCCTCTGGTGTCATCAGCGGCACGACGCGTGTGGGACTCTCATTTTTCAGGTACACGGCACTGTTGACCGCTTCTGCCCAGCAGGTTGGTGGGAGCTCTGCGTCTTGGAGCATGCTGCAAACACGCTCCATGAGTGTACGGTTCGCACGTTCAGCCACGCCGTTCAGCTACGGTGTTCTAGGTGGGTTGACCTCGTGCTTGATCCCGCGATGCTTCAGGTAAGTGCGGAAGTCGTTGGAGAGGTACTCTCCTCCACCATTGATGTGAAGCACCTTCAACCACCTGCCACTCTCATTCTGTGCAGTAGCAATCCACACCTTGAAAGCATCAAAGCACTCATCCTTTCCAGCCAAGAAGGACACCCACGTCTTCCTTGACTTGTCATCAATGAACGTGACAAAGTACAACTTGCCGGACAAGGACTGTGATGGCATGGGACCGCACATATCAGAGTGAACGAGTGAGAGAAGCTCAGCTGCCCCCTTCCCTTCCACCCTGAAAGGAGCGCGGGCTTGCTTTCCTTCAATGCAGCTCTCACCAGCCGATGCACCTGGCTGCTTCACCCCCTTGAGCTCCACGCCGCGGACCATGTGTTGCATGGAGATGATGGCGCCAAAGCCGAGGTGACCGAGCCGGCGGTGCCACAGGCCGATGTCGTGTTTTCCCTCTCTCGCCGCCAACGCTGAGTCGGCTTCCTTCTCCGATGCCACGTAGAGGTGGTAAAGACCGTCCTCCTTGTTTGCTTTTGCAAGCACACGGCCTGCACGGGCAGAGATGGTGCAGCTACCATTCTCAAAGCAAACCTGCATGCCTTCGGAGATGAGAGATGAGACAGAGAGGAGGTTTGCTGCCAGCCCCGGAACATGGAGCACCCCCTTCACACGATATTCCACGTGCTTACCCTCAACGGAAGCACAAAACACAATCTCACCCTCCCCAACCGCCATTTGCACATGGTAATCCCCCATGTACGCCCAACGAGGCTCGATGACGGTGTAGATGACGAACCACTCCCGGCGACACGTCATGTGCCGCGTGGCTCTTGTGTGGATCATCCAGAAGAGGGCGGTGTTTTTGGAGACTTGCAGGACCCGGATGGTTGTCACGAATCCACTCTCCTAATCTGCAGCGTTCGCGAAAGCGTCAGACTGTTTTCCGGCTCCCACTCCAGCAGCAAGGTCCGCCTTCTTCTTCTGGCATTCGCGTGCCCAATGGCCCAGCTTCTTGCAGTAGTGGAAGTTCCCCTTCTTCTTCCCTCCTTCGCCATTGCCCTTGGTTGGTGCAGCACCACCCCCATGACCAGAGTTGGTGATGAGAGCGACGTCCAGTCCGCTTCCGCCCTCTTCTCCCTTGCGCCGCTCCTCCTCAAACAGCAGGCTCTCCTCCACATCATTGAGGGAGATCTTGTCGCCACGCTAGTCCTAGGCAGCAATGAAAGGAGTGTAGCTGCTAGGAAGACCAGAGAGGATGGTTAGCATGAGCACACATTCCTTGTCAGGGTCCTCAATTGGAGCACGCTGGTCAGAGAGAGACTTCACCATGTTGATGTAGTCAATCATGGATCCGGATTCATCTATCTTCACAGTGTGAAAGCGACGACGCAGCTTCATGTTCATGAGGATTGAACTGGAAGCACAAGTGGACTCAAGCTTTTTGCAAACCTCCTTTGGCGTGAGGATACCACAAACAAGGAGTTGCTGCCGTTCGGCGAGGTGGAGGTAGATGGTTGCAAGGGCGCGGTCATGCTTCTCGCGGTAGGTACGGGCCTCGACAGGGGATAGGGAGCTTTCTTCTGGTTCCTTCTTCTTCTCATCCACCTGGCTCCAAAGACCCTTCTCCATCAGCACCATCTTCATGTTGTTGCTCCAGTTAAAGAAGTTCTTGCCTTCGATCTTGGCGATGTTGATGCCGGCGACCACGGAAGCGGATGTCGCCATGGTAGTGCAATGTTTAACTCACAAACGGCTCTCTCACACGACAGGGTGCAAGGAATGCCTCAAGGATGAGACAAAGGAGACAAAGCCTTGTTCTAGCTCTGATACCACTGATGGAAACTTGGCAGCCCTCAGGGAGGTGATCAGGATCACTAAGAGCCGCCTAGGCAGGACCAACTCTTTGTGAGAGGGAGTTGCACATTGCACAGACAGAAGTTACGGAAGCAAATGTAGGTCTGCATAGAACGCAAATGTCTAAATCGACTCTTGAGTGAGAGAGTACATTATCACAGCTTTCTAACAAGCCTAAGTATGCCTCATTTGGCACATGCAGCTGGAAGAAACATTCTGTCAAAGTTCACCTCCTAGCACACTCCTAGCCTAGCGGGATGAGCAGCAGTCACACTCTCACACAAGAGAATTACCATCCCTGCCATGTGCACAACCAATAATCTTGGTGGGGACCTTCCTTGAGGCTCCCTGAAGGCTCTCCTGCCACTTTTTGACCTTGAAGGCCGCTCCAAACCTCCTTGGCCAATAATTGTGGCCGTCATTGGTGCTGGTAGTGCAGGAGCCATCACTTGAACGGGACCCATCGCCACCAAACCTTGAAAATCCATATCTCCCTCAAACGGACTCCGAATCAAGTTCTGTAAAGTGCTACAGAACCAACAAAACATCCTCTATTCACTTTTGTGACCTGATGATTTTTATCAAGCAACCCACTTTGGTCACTTTTTTGGCACCCCATATCCAACAAGTTCACCTCCTAACACACTCCTAGCCTAGCTGGATGAGCAACAGTCACTCTCTTACACAAGAGAATTACCATTTTTGCCATATGCACAACCAATTATCTTGGTGGGGACCTTCCTTGAAGCTCCCCGAAGGTCCCTACCAAGATTATTGGTTGTGCACATGCCACCTTTCTACCTTGAAGGCCACTCAAAAGCTCCCTGGCCAATAATGGTGGCCGTCATTGGTGCTGATAGTGCAAGAGCAGTCACTTGAACCAGACCCATTGCCACCAAACCTTGAAAATCCATATCTCCCTCAAACGGAATCCAAATTGAGTTTTGTTAAGTGCTAGAGAACCAAGAAATCATCATCTATCAAGCAACCCAATTTGGTCACTATTTTTGGCACCCCATATTCAACATTCTCCCACTTTCCAAGAGTAAAATTACACAAGTCCGCATTGTGTCCTCAGCTGCTGAAAGCAATGTGCTGCCAACGGCTTGGTTAGGAAATCTTCCAGCATCATGTCAAAAGGCAGATTTTGATGTGTACCACCTCCTTTGCCATGATTTCCCGGAGGAAATGGTAGTGCAGATAGATATGCTTGGTGCGGGCATGGAACTTTGCATTTGTTGTGAGTTGGATGCCACTCATGTTGTCACTGTAGATGATTGTTGCAGTTTTCTGTCGCTGCCCAAGACTTTTCAGCAGCTCACGCAACCGAACTACTTCCTTTGCTGCTTCACTCAAAGTGATGTATTCTGCCTCGGTGGAGGAGAGAGCAACACACTCCTACTTCTTACTCCTCCAGCTGATCACTGCTCCTCCAAGTAGAAACACAAAACCACTAGTCAATCTCCTTGTGTCCAGATCTTCACCCCCATCAGCATCACTTTAGCCAATTAGAATGGGACTGTTTTTGACGTTGAAGGCAAGGCCAATGCTGCTGCTGCTGTCGAGGTACCACAACACACGCTTGTTGGCCCCCCAATGTGGTACACCCAGGTCGGTGCAGAACTTGCTCACTGCTCCCACTTCTTGGCTGATGTCAAGGCGTGTACCAGAAGCTACATACATGAGGCTCCCAACTGCTACTTGATATGGTACCACCTCCATGCGACTGCTATGATGCTTGGCGTGAGGAGCCTGCGCGATGCTCAGCTTTGCTCCTACTTCCAGCGGTGTCGTCACCTTCCATGCACCTCCCATGTTAGAGCGCTCTGCAACTGCCAGTCACGCTTCACCTGGAGACCCGGGTAGTAGCTCAGCTCTCCCATGTCCTTCGTGTTGAACTTGGCTCCAAGGGAATACTTAGAATCTTTGAGGAAATGCTTAGAGTCAGAGGCAATAAGCAAGTAATCAACATAAAGCAAGATGATGACCTGGCTTCCATCCTGTGTGCACCCATAGACTGCATGATTTGCCCCACTGCGTACAAAACCAAGGCTAGCCAGCTGCTCATCAATCTTGTGGTACCATGCACACGGCGCTTGCTTCAGGCCGTAGAGTGCCTTCACAAGCTTACACACATGATCCTCATGCCCTTCCACCACATACCCCTCTAGCTGCTCCATATAGACATCCTCCTCAAGGTCACCATTCAGAAATGCACACATCGCATCCATCTGGTAAACCTCCCAATCCATGGCAGTAGCAAGAGCAAGGATTGCACGTATGGAGGGAAGTTTTGCGTCGGGTGCAAACATCTCATTGTATTCTAAACCCTTAGTCAGCGCATACTCCTTCACAACCAGCCCTGCTTTGTACCTAAGCACCTTGACATCAACACCGCGCTAGCGCCGTAAGATCCACCTGCAACTAGTCACCTTAATACCACGTAGAGCTTCTGCGAGATTCCAGGTCTCCTTTTTCTTGAGTGCCTAGTACTCCTCATCTGCTGCAACGCGCCAATCTGCTGCATTGTCACTGCGCATGGCTTTGCTGAACATCCTTGGGTCATCAGCGACAGTGAGGAAGAGGTGCTCCAGGTCATAAGACTCTTGTGATGATGATAAAGTGCACAGGTTTAGCAGCTCCTTCAGTGGCCTCTGTTTTCTTGCAATGCTCTTGGATCCCCACAGCGGCTCCACATGACCATCTGCACCATGGTTGAGGCGTGCAGATCTCCGTGTCAGTTGTTGCTTCTTGCTTGGCTGCTCCTTGTCTGCTCTGGATAACGGCTACTTCACTTCCTTAGCTCCCTCTGTTGCCCTGCCACCAACTCCTTGCGCTTGTTCCTCTTCAACTGCAGGCTCTTTGACTCCCACTGGCTCAAATGCCGGTGCAATGGTGACTGCATCCATAGGGTTCCATGTCGAGCCCTTCACATCCTCCTTGAATACCACGTTACAGCTGCGGAAAATCTTGCGTTAAGGTTATACAGCCGGTATCCCATGGTGTCATAGCCGAGGAAGGCAATCTTCACATCCTTGGCATCCAGCTTGTTGTGGTTCGGGGCAGGCACATGGACAAATGCACCACATCCGTACACCTTTAGGTGCATGACGGTTGGCTTGCGTCTCGTCCACGCCTCCTCCGGCGTCATCAGCTGCACCCCACATGTGGGGCTCTGGCATTTCAGGTACACGACGGTGTTGACTACCTTCACCCAGAATGTTGCCGGGAGCTCAGCATCCTTGAGCATGCTACGGACACGCTCCATGAGCGTGCAGTTTGCACGCTCAGCCACGTCATTCACCTGCGGTATTGTGGGTGGCTTCACCTTATGTCGGATCCCGCGGTTCTTGAGGAAGTCACGGAAGTCATTGGAGAGGTACTTGCCTCCGCCATCGGTGCGAAGCACCTTCAAACGCCTGCCACTCTCATTCTATGCAGCAGCCAATCTGTTGAAACGTTCATCTTTGCTGGATAGAACGAACACCAACATCTTTCGTGACTTGTCATCAATAAACCTGAGAAAGTAAAGCTTACCAGAAAAGGACTGTGTTCGCATGGGACCACACACGTCAGAGTGCACAAGAGACAGAAGCTGAGCTGCCGCCTTCCTCTCCCTTGTGAATGGATTACGGGCTTGCTTCCCTTCAATGAAGTTCTTGTAAGCCGACACATCGGGCTGCTTCACCTCCTGCAGTTATAGGCCACGCACCATCTGCTGCATGGAGATGATTGCGCCGAAGCCGAGGTGTCCAAGCCAAAGATGCCACGGGCCGATGTCATTTTCTCCCACTCTCGCAGCTACTGCTGAGGCAGCTCCCTTCTCTGATGCCACAAGAAGACCGTAGAGGCCATTGCCATTGTCCGCCTTTGCAAGCACCTGGCCTGCACGTGCTAAGATGGTACAACCACCATTCTCAAAGTGGACCTGTAGGCCCTGGGAGATGAGAGAGGAAACAGAGAGGAGGTTTTCTGCCAGCCCCAGAACATGGAGCACCCCCTTTACACGAAGTTCAATGTGCCACACAAGAGAATTACTTTCCGTGCCATGTGTACAACCAATAGTCCTGTTGGGGACCTTCCTTGAAGCTCCCTGAAGGACTTCCTGCAGCCTTTCTACCTTGAAGGCCGCTTCAAACCTCCGTGGCCAATAATAGTGGCCTTCATTGGTGCTGGTAGTGCAGGAGCCGTCACTTGAACCGGATGTAGCACATGGAGCTGGAAGAACCACTCTGTCAAAGTTCACCTCCAAGCACACTCCTAGCCTAGCAGGGTGAGCGAAGTTCAATTCGCAAATTGCTGTGAAACCAGGAAAACATCGTCAATTCACTTGTTGAGCCTGGTTGTTTTTATCAAGAAACCCACTTTGGTCACTTTTTGGCACCCCATATTCAAGATGAGGGAGGTGATCAAGCTCACCAAGAGCCGCTAGGCAGGACCAATTGTATGTGAGAGACAAGTTGTAGGCTGAAGAGACAAAACTGCGGAAGCATGTGAAGTTGTGTAGAAAGTGGAAATGACTGGTTTGACTCATGGATGAGAAAGTAAACAAAAACAGCTTTCTAACAAGGCTAAGTATGCCTCATTTAGCACATGGAGCTGGAAGAACCACTCTGTCAAAGTTCACCTCCTAGCACACTTCTGGCCTAGCGGGATGAGCAGCAGTCACACTCTCACACAGGAGAATGAACATCCCTGCCATGTCGACAACCAATCATCTTCGTGTGGATCTTCCTTGAACCTCCCTGAAGGTCCTCCTGCTGCAATTCTACCTTGAAGGCCGCTCCAAACCTCCCTGGCCAATAATCCTGGCCGTCATTTGTTCTGGTAGTGCAAGAGTCGTCACTTGAACCAGACCAATTTCCACCAAACCTTGAAAATCCATGTCTCCCTACAAAGGACTCCGAGTCAAGATCCGAAAAGTGCTACAAAACCAGGAAAACATCCTCTATTCACCTATAGTGACGTGATGATTTTTATCGAGCAACTCACTTTTGGTCACTTTTTGGCACCCCATATGAAATAAAATGTATAGTGTAGTTCATTGTCTAGTGTAGTCAAGTGTACGGTATAGTGGGTTTGTTAGTGTACTCAAGTGTATAATGTAGTCATGTGTATGGTGTAGTCAAGTGTCTAGTGTAGTCAAATGTATCGTTAGCCACGTTTGTGGTGTAGTTGAGTGTAAAGTGAAGTCAAATGTATGCTGTAGTCATGTGTATTGTGTTATCAAGTGTATAGTGTAGTCATGTGCATAGTGTATTCAAGGGTATAGTGTAGCTAAGTGCATAGTATAGTCAAGTGTATAGTGTAGTCAAGTGTATATTGTGGTCAAGAGTGTAGTGTGGTCAAGTGTACAGTGTAGTCAAGTGAATAGTTTTGTCGAATGTATGGTCTAGTCAAGTGTATAGTGTAGTTGAGTGTAGAATGTTGACATGTGTATGGTGCAGTCAAGTGTATACTGTAGTCAAGTGCATAGTGTAGTCATGTGTATAGTGTAGTCATGTGTATAGTGAAGTCAATTGTATAGTGAGTCAAGGGTATAGCGAAGTCAAGTGTGTACTGTGTCAACTGTATCGTGTATGTACGTGTATAGAGTAGTCAAGTGTAAAGTGTCATGAAATGTATAGTGTACACGGGAGTATAGTGTTGTCAAGTGTATAGTGTAGTCAAGTGTATAGTGTAGTCAAGTGTCTAGTTTGGTCATGTGTATTGTGAAGTCAAGTGTACATTGTAGTCGAGTGCATAGTGTAGTCAAGTGTTTGGTGTATTCAAGTGTATACTGGTGTCAAGTGTGTTATGTAGTCAAGTGTATCGTGTACTCAAGTGAATAGTTTAGTCATGTGTGTATTGGAGTCATGTGTATATTGTAGTCAAGTGTATGTTGTAGTCAAGTGTATAGTTTAGTCAAGTGTATGGTGTAGTCAAGTGTATGGTGTAATTAAGTGTATAGTGTAGTCAAGTGTATGGTGTAGTCAAGTGTATAGTGTAGTCAAATGTATAGTTTAGTCAAGTGTATGGTGTAGTTGAGTGTAAAGTGTAGTTAAATGTATGGTGTAGTCAAGTTTATTGCGTATTCAAGTGTATGGTGTAGTGAAGTGTATAGTGTGGTCCAGTGTATAGTGTAGCTAAGTGTACATTCTATTCAAGTGTATAATGTGGTCAAGTGTTTATTGTAGTCACGTGTGTAGTGTAGTCAAGTGTATAGTGTAGTAAAGTATATAGTGTAATCAAATGTAAATTCCATTCAATTGTATAGTGTTGTCAACTGTATACTATAGTCAAGTGTATAGTGTAGTCTAGTGTATTATGTGGACAAGTGTATACTGTAGTCAAGTGTCTGGTGTAGTGAAGTGTATAGTGTAGTCAAGTGTGTAGTTCAGTCAAATGTAAAGTGTAGTCAAGTGTAGAGTGTAGTTAAGTGTTTTGTGTGGTCAAGTGTAAAATGTTGACAAGTATCTAGTGTAGTCGAGTGTACATTGTAGTGGTAGTGAAGTGTACAGTGTATTCAAGTGTGTAGTGTAGTCGTATACAGTTTACTAAACAATACAGTGTAGTCAAGTGTAAAGTGTACTCAAGTGTAGAATGTAGTCAAGTGAATGTGTAGTAAAGTGTATGTTGTGGTTAAGTGTATGGTGTAGTCAAGTGTATTGCGTTGTCAAGTGTATAGTGTAGTCATGTGTATAGTGTAGTCAACTGAAAAGTGTAGTCAAGTGTATAGTGTAGTCAAGTGTGTAGTGTAGGCAAGTTTATATTGTATGGTGTAGTCATGTTTATATTCTAGTCAAGTGATAGTATAGTCAAGTGAATGGTGTCGTCAAGTGTATAGTGTAGTCAAGTGTATAGTGTAGTCAAGTGTATGGTGTGTGCATGTTTATAGTGTAGAAAAGTGTATAGTGTGGTCAAGTGTTTAGTGTAGTCAAGTGTTTAGTTTAGTCAAGTGTATGGTGTAGTCAAGTGAATGGTGTTGTGTAGTATATAGTGTAGTTCCTTCACTCTGTCCTGCCAAGCAAGGACAGAGTGAAGGAGGTGATTCTCCCTGCGCTGGACAGGGAGCTTGCTGAGATGGAGGCGCCACTGCGGAGCGGCTGGGACATCTTCAGCGTCTCCCTTGGGGTGGACAAGTGGAGAGACATCCAGATCCGCCCCATCTACTTGGCCATGGCCTCCAACGCCAAGGGGGTTGCTCACCTCTTTAGCCGTGACGCGAGTGGCCTGGTCCATGACGCTAACCATGTGGCTTGCGTCATTGACCAGGCCATCACTGAGGTGGGACCTGAGAAGGTAATCTTGGTGATCACGGACAACGCAATCAGCAACAAGAAGGTGTACAAGGCTTTGCGGGAGAAGTACCCTGCAGCCTTTTTCACTCACTGTGTCTGTCACAGTCTTGACCTGTGCCTGAAGGACTTGGGGAAGACGGAATGGGGACAGGCTGTCATAAGCAAGTGTGAGAAAGTTGTGACATTTTTCAGGAACAAGGACCTCCTAAGGTCCTGGCTGAAGTCAGGGTCCGGGGGCAGGGTGCTCCTTCCAGCTGCTGCCACACGTTTTGCATCTGTCCACAGGATGCTGACCCGCCTCTTGGACATGAAGGATGTTTTGCAGAAGCTGGTGGCAAGTGACAAATGGCAGCAGATGGGAGATGGCAGGGACGCTGGCTGGAAAGCAAAGAAGAAGGAAGTGCG
>SZWC01002958.1:173800-189295 GCA_023375785.1 Penium margaritaceum | reverse complement strand
TTTTTCAGGAACAAGGACCTCCTGAGGTCCTGGCTGAAGTCAGAGTCCGGGGGCAGGGTGCTCCTTCCAGCTGCTACTACACGTTTTGCATCTGTCCATAGGATGCTGACCCGCCTCTTGGACATGAAGGATGTTTTGCAGAAGCTGGTGGCAAGTGACAAATGGCAGCAGATGGGAGATGGCAGGGACGCTGGCTGGAAAGCAAAGAAGAAGGAAGTGCGCCGCATTATCAGGATGGGTGTGTTCTGGCTCCAGGTGAAGGCGCTGATGAAACTCATGATGCCATTTGTGCTTGCATTGTGCAAGGCTGATGCTGCTGGCGGTACTACAGGCAGTGTCTACGAGACTCTGCTGGATACAACAGAGGCTGTGCGCAAGCTTGGCCTTGCACGTGGACGCAAGCGTGCACCGTGCAACCCAGCCTGGGTCAAGTTTGTATTGGAGCGGCTGAGCTGGCGATGGGATAACCAGCTGAAATGTCCTATTTTTGCTACCGCACGTCGTGTGCATCTGATGCACTTTGGGCACAAATTTGACGGTGACAAGAAGATGGTTGAGGCATGGAACGTGGTGGTTACGGCCCTCGTGCCTGAGAAGGATGTTGAAGCTCTTGAGAGAGAGCTAGAGGGGTTTGAGAACGCATGGGTGACGTGCGACAATGACCCCTCTCATGCCAAGGACGTAGAGAAGGCAAAGGCAGCAGTACAGCAGGTGGTAGCTGGCGACATGCCAGCTTTCCGCTGGCATGCCAGGTTCATGACAAGTCTCCCTGTTCTCTGTGCATTCTCCATGAGACTGCTTGCACAACCTTGCAGTTCCTCGGACAACGAACGCGTGTTCTCCAAGCACGAGCTGGTGCAGACAACACGACGCAACAGGCTGAAGGTCAGCACACTGGAGCTGGTGGTGCGGGTCAACGTCCGCCTCAACAAACTGTATGCCAAGAAGAAGGCACGCACCCTCACTGCCGACATCTTGAAAGCAACAGAGGACAAAGAAGTTGAGAGTGGGAGTGAAGCAGATGGAGAGATTGATGATGCAGACGACGAACATGGAGAGGACTGGATGTGGGACCCCCTCGTTGCCGATGCCGGTGATGATGATGAGGTGTGGTTGGAAGAGATTAGTGCTAGTGGCAAGAGTGCTGAAGCTAGAGCAGGAGCTGCTGGTGCTGTTGGTGGAGAGGACGCAGGTGGTGAGGGTGCTGAAGCTGCTGGTGCAGGAGAGGCGGCATCAGAGGAAGAGGATTCTGATGATGATGTTTAGGAGGAAATGGAGGGGGATGATGATGATAGTGAAGGGGAAGAGGAAGTAGAGGAGGTTGAGGAGGAGGAGCTGACAGCTGAGAAGGAAGTTGGAAGGATTCTACAGCTTGGTGTGCGGAAGTGGAAGATGTGGAGGTAGCTTTGGAGTTGCAGCAAGCAGCAGCAACTCCTGGGGGTGACACTGGAAGTGCAGCAACAGCTGGTGCAGGTGGTGGGACTTCCACTGTGTCAAGTCCACCTACAACAGCAGCAGCAACATCTGTAGCTTGTCCTGCTTCTGCCAGGGCCATTGGACAGCCTGACACATCTGTCATGGCTGGTTTAGCCAAGGCAGCTGCTGCTAGGGCAGCTGCTCTGAAGACAGTTGCAGCAGCAAAGGCTGCTGCTGCAAAGGCTGCAGCTGCTAAGGCCAGTGCTAGCAAGGCTGCTGCTGCCAAGGCTGGCAAGAAAGCACGCAAGACCTGATGATATGTCTACTGTGAAAGTTCCAATGCAATCTTACTTGTTCTCAAAGTTCTCAAAGTAGTTCATTACCTTGCATTCAAGCACTTTCCACATTCAACTTTGTTTAATGATTTTCATGAATGAGAATCCATAGCATGTTATGGATGTATGGGAGTAGATAGAATGACTTCAGTGGATTGTCTATAAGGCATAATGTAGAGGCAGAATGTGTACAAATGCAAGGTGGAATGGTCTAAGAAAGAAAACACAAGGGAATAGGTGTGTTGTACTTAGTAAGTGATCCAACATGTAAGGTCAAAAACACCTGCAAAGTGACATGTTCAGAGTGACTAGGTGACATTTTTGGCATGTTTAGGTGCTCATGCAAAATCGACTTTGACCGACTTTTGCCAATATGGCGACGTCCGACTTTCGACTTCCGACTTGGGGCCGACTTCGACTTGGAAAAGTCATCATGGTCTGACGTACATGGCAGTGTCCGAGTACGCGCGGAACGAGGCCATGCGGCGTAGCGGAAGTGAGGCTAACTTCTCAGCCTATGCCGCATGCTACGATGGTCGCAGGAGCAAAGGGCCAGCCTCTGGTCAAAAAGGTGGCAGTGGAAGTGGTGGTAGTGGAGGCAACAATGGCGGCAAACCTTCCACACGCAAGAGAGCCAAAGGACAAAGACGCTAATCTGTGGCATAGATGCTTTGGGCACGTTGCAAACAACACGCTTCATGTCATTAAGTGGCAACAGCTGGTCCACGACATGGATGGTTGCAAGAAGGGTGCGGTTGGGTGTTGCAGCCTATGCGAACCTTGCATCCAAGGCAAGACCACGCAAACGTGCTTTGAGCGCAACAGTCACCGCGCAAAATCAGCCCTTGACCTGATTCTCACCAATGTGTGTGGACCCTTTCGCACGGCGTCAAACGGTGGTAGCAAGTACTTTCTGACCTTCGTCGACGACCGCAGCCGTAAGGTGTGGATCTTCTTCCTCAAAACCAAGGGAGATGTAAGAGAAAAGATGCAGGAGTTTGTCGCCATGGTGGAGCGACAGACTGGAAAGAAATTCAAAGTAATACGAAGTGACAACAGCGGAGAGTATGAAGCATGGAAGGGCTGGTTACAGCAACACGGGATCAACAACCAGCCCCCAACTCCCTACAAAGCACAAAAAAATGGTGTGGCCGAGCGGATGAATCAGACCATCCTTGGCATGGTGCGCATCATGCTCTTTGATACAAAACTGCCACCATGCTTTTGGGCGGAAGAGGCAAGAACGTCATGCTACATTGTCGACCTGACTCCTGCGGCTGCTCTAGGCAGGCGCAGCAAGAAAAAGGGCAAGCAAAAAATGACGCCACGATAAGTATGGTCCGGGAAGAAGCCGGATGCATCACACCTCAAAGTCTTTGGCTGCACCACATGGGCAAAGGTCCAGGCGGGAGAGGGTGCCGGCAAGCTAGATGCAAGAGCACGAAAGTGCGTGATGGTGGGCTACGAGACATCCCACAAGACCTACCGCCTGTGGGACCTGGCAGCAAGAAGACTCATCACCAGCCGGGACGTGACCTTTGACGAGAGGAAACTAGGCAAGTAAGAGGTGCTTGATACCGCACAAGCTCCAAAACAGGGAGAGTGGTCAGTGCTCCTGGAGTCAATAGATCAAGCTCCTGGAAACTGGCAATGAAGAAGAGTGGTGTGGAAAAGAGAGCGGCTGTGCAGGCTAGCGCAATGGTGAGCTCCGACACAGAGTTAGAGACATCCGAGGCCTCTGAAACCAGCTTGAAGGCCAGTGGCTCTTCAAAAGAAGAAAACTTAACTTCAGGGCAGCCAGCAGCACAGGAGCAACAGCATTGCGAAGGTCCACCAGCAATGGACCGTCGCAGCACATGACAGAGAAAACAAACTCCAAAGTACGACGCTGACACCAGAAGCTGGACTGGACTGAGCTGTTCCTGTTTGGCTCAGGGAGAGCCGCTTATTGTGGCTGAGGCACTTGCAAGGCCTGATGCGGCCAAGTGGAAGGAAGCGGTGGACAGCAAGCTTGCGACCATCAAAGAAAGTGGCACATGGGAACTGGTGGACAGACCCGCTAACGCTCACCTGGTGGGCTCAAAGTGGGTGCTCTGGTTGAAGCGGAAGCAAGATGATAGCATCGACAAGTACAAGGCAAGGGTCAGGGCAAAAGGATTCTCACAACGCGCAGGGTCTGAGTACGATGAGACCTTCGCACCGATCATCACGTTTGCCTCCATCAGGCCCTTGCTCGTCTTTGCTGCCACCAAAGACCTTGAGATCCACCAAATAGATGTGAAGAAAGCCTTCCTTTTTTGGAAGCTCGACAAGGAGGTGCTAATGGAGGTACCGGAAGGTGTCAAAGCACCTGAGCGTAAGGTGTGCAAGCTGGTGAAGGCATTGTACGGGCTGAAATGGGCCCCATGAATCTGGTACAAGGAGATGGACAACTTCATGGCTGAGATCTCCTTTGTGCACTGCAAGAATGATCCTTGCGTCTATGTGCAAGGGGACGAACGTAGCTTGCTGCTCATGGCGTTGTATGTGGACAATCTTATTACGTGTTCTTCCTTGCAGGAGGCCCTTACGGACCTCAAGAAAAATCTGGCCAGCAGGTTCAAGGTGAAGGACATGGGACCTCTCAAGTACTACCTCGGCATTTCTGTTCGCCGCAACCACAAAGCAGGCACCATTGAGCTCAACCAGACCAAGTACATCATGGACGTCTTGATGCACTACTAAATGGAGGACTGCAAACTCGTGAGCACCCCCATGCCCTCCGACTGCAAGCTCTCCTCCTCCATGTCACCAAGCAACGAGGCAGACCGGCGGGAGATGCAAAACATTCCGTACCAGTCCTCTGTTGGGAGCCTCATGTATGCGATGGTGGGAACGCAACCTGACATTGCTTATGCAGTGGGCCAGGTGCCCAGGTTTGTGGCCAACCCTGGGCCAGAACATT
The DNA here is from genome assembly GCA_023375785.1 of Penium margaritaceum. NCBI lineage: Eukaryota > Viridiplantae > Streptophyta > Zygnematophyceae > Desmidiales > Peniaceae > Penium > Penium margaritaceum. The sequence continues at coordinate 184,600 of SZWC01002958.1, read as the reverse complement.
GGCATGTTGTGAAGCAGATTTTTTGCTACCCAAAAAAGACTCGTCACGTTGGACTTTGGTTTGGATGTCTAGAAGGATCAGACTCCCTGCGACTGGCATGCTACTGTGACGCGGAGTGGGGAGGGCGGATTGATGATAAGAAGTCCACCTCAGGGTTTGTCTGTCTTCTCAATGGTGGTGCGGTCTCTTGGGCAAGCAGGACGCATGATTACGTTTTCCTTCCTCGTGCTAAGGAAAAGTACATTGTACTCTCTTAAGTGTGCAAGGAAACACTGTGGCTTTGCAGCTTGCTTGATGAGATCAAGGCACCACAAGAGGAAGTAACGGTCATCTGCATCGACAACCAAAGAACCATCGTTACGGCAGAGGACAACATGATCTCCTGGTGTACAAAGCAAATCGACATTCAGTACCACTACTCATGTGACCTTGTCATCAAGGGTGTCATGGAACTGGAGCACGTCGCAACCAAGAAAATGCTTGCAGACGTCTTGACAAAGCCGCTAGACAACAACTTGCATGTTGCAGGTGCTCATGGAGTTGGCATGGTGGATGCAAGAGATGAGAAATCAAGACCAAGAAATTGACGTGCACAAACACAACACAGATCTACGGGTTCATGATCTTGAGGGTGATATCTTCTCCTAGCAAAAATGCTAGGGGTGGACGGTAGGTGCTATTATGTCAACCCTTTTTTTCTAGTCCGTTCGCCTCAGCGTTGTTGACACCTTGAAGGTCCTCCTGCTATCTTTCTACCTTGAAGGCCACTCCAAACCTCCCTGGTCAATAATTCTGGCCGTCATTGGTGCTGGTAGTGCAGGAGCCGTCACTTGAACCGGACCCACTGCCACCAAACCTTGAAAATCCATACCTCCCTCAAACAAACTCTGAATCCAGTTCCGTAAAGTGTTCCAAAACCAAGAAAACATCCTTCATTCACCTGTTGCAACCTGGTTTTTTTTATCTAGCAGCCCAATTCAGTCACTTTTTGGCACATCTTATCCAACATTCTCCCACTTTGCAAGAATAAAAATCACACAAGTCCACACTGTGCCCTCAGCTGCTAAAGGTGATGTCCAGCCAACAGCTTGGTCAAGAAATCTGCCAGCATCATGCTTGAGGGGCAGAATTTGATGTGCACCACCTCCTTTGCCATGAGCTCCCGGACAAAGTGCAAGCACAGGGCGATGTGCTTGGTGCGGGCCTGGAACTTTGCATTTTTCGTGAGTGCGATGCCACTCATGTTGTCACAGTAGATGGTTTTTGTAGTTTTCTGCTGCTGCCCAAGACTTGCCAGCAGACCCTCCTGCCCTTCCACCACATACCCCTCAAGATCCTCCATGTACACATCCTCTTCAAGGTCACCATTCAGAAATTCACACGTCACATCCATCTGGTGCACCTTCCAGTCCATGGCAGTGGCAAGAGCAAGGATTGCACGGATGGAGGGAAACTTTGCGACGGGTGCAAATGTCTCATTGCAATCTACACCCTCGGTCTACGCATACCCCTTCACAACCAGCTTTGCCTTTTACCTGAGCACCTTACCACCAGCACCGCGCTTGCACTGGAAGATCTACCTGAAGCCAATCACTTGGCTGCCACATGTAGCTTCCACGAGAGTCCAGGTCTCATTTTTCATGAGTGCCTTGTACTCCTCGTCTGCTGCAGCACGCCAATCTTCTGCATCATCACTGCGTATGGCTTTGGTGAATGCCGTTGGGTTGTCAGCGGAGGTGAGGTAGAGGAGCTCCAGGTCAGAAGACTCCTGTGAAGATGATAAAGTACACAGGTTCAGCAGCTCCTCGAGCGACCTCTGATTTCTTGACAGGTGCTCGGATTACCATTGTTGCTCCCCGGGACCATCTGCACTATGGTTGAGGCACGCAGACCTCCATGGAAATTGTTGCTGCTTGCTCGGCTGCTCCTCCATGTCTGCTTCACTTGTCGGCTTCTTCACTTCCTGAGATTTCTCTGCTACCTTGTCACCACCTCCTTCCGCTTGCTCCTCTTCAGCTGTAGGCTCTTCGGCTCCCACTGGCTCAAGTGTCGGTGCAATGGGGATTGCTTCCATAGGGCTCCGTGTCCAGCCCTTCACGTCCTCCTTGAATACCACGTCACGGCTATTAGCAATCTTGCGTGTGGCAAGGTTGTACAGCCGGTATCCCATGGTGTCATAACCGAAGAAGGCAGCTTTCACACTCTTGGCATCCAGCTTGTTGCGGTTAGCGGCAGGCACATAGATGAATGCACCACACCACCTCCAGCATCATCAGCTGCACGGCATGTGTGGGGCTCCGGTTTTCTTAGGTATACGACGGTGTTGACTGCCTCTGCCCAGAATGTTAGCGAATGAGAATGCGCCGGACACGCTCCGTGAGCGTGCGGTTGGCACGCTCAACCACGCCATTCAGATGCGGTATTGCTGGTGTTGTCACCACGTGTTGCATCCCACGGTTCTTGAGGAAGTCGCGAAAGTCATTGGAGAGGTACTCGCCATCGGTGCGAAGCACCTTCAAACTTCTGCCACTCTCATTTGGTGCAGCAGCCACCCATGCCTTGAATGCGTCAAAACATTCATCCTTCATAGAAAGAAAGAATACCCACGTCTTTTGTGACTTGTCATCAATACACGTAAGAGAGTAAAGCTTGCCAGACAAGGACTATGATGGCATGGGACCACACACGTAAGAGTGCACAGGAGATAGAAGCTCAGCTGTCGTCTTCCTCTCCCTTGTGAATGGATTGGAGGCTTGCTTCCCTTCAATGCAGCTCTCAAAGGCTGACACATCGGGCTGCTTCACCTCCTTCAGCTGTAGGCCGGGTACCATCTGCTGCATGAAGATGATTGCGCCAAAGCCGAGGTGTGCAAGCCGGCAATGCCACAGGCCGATGCCGTTATCTTCCACTCTCGCAGCTACTATTGAGGCAGCTCCCTTCTCCAATGCCACGAGAAAAAGGTAGAGGCCATTGTCATTGTCCACCTTTGCAAGCACCTGGCTCGCACGTGCTGAGATGGTGTAACCTCTATCTTCAAAGCGGACCTGCTGGCCTTGGGAGATGAGAGAGCAAACACAGAGGAGGTTTGCTGCCAGCCCCAAAACATGGAGCACCCCCTTCACCCGATGTTCCAGGTGCTTCCCCTTGACAGAAGCACAGAAGAAAACATCACCCTCTCCCATCGCCATCTGCACATGAGTGTCACCCATGTATACTCAACGAGGTTCAACAGCGGTGTAGACAACAAACCACTCCCGGCGACAGGTCATGTGCCGAGTGCCTCTTGAATCGATGATCCAGAACAAGGCAGTGTTGGCGGAGACGTGAAGGATAGTGAAGGATGGTGCTCACAAATATAGTCTCCCAATCAGTGGCGTTGGCAGAGGCGTCGGGCTGTTTCCCTGCTCCTACCCCAGCCGCAAGTTCTGCCTTCTTCTTCCGGTACATGTCCGCACAATGACATGGTTTATTGCAGTTGTGGCATTTTCCCTTCTCCTTTCGTCCACCTCCACCACTGTTGGTTGATGCAGCACCACCTCTGTGACTCATGTTTGTGACAAGGGCTACGTCCAGTCCGCTTCCTCTTTCTCCCTCCTTCTGGAACTCCTCGCACATCAGGCTCTCTTCCACGTCATGAAGCAAGAGCTTGTCAGGACACTAGTCTAGGGCAACAATGAGAGAGTGTAGCTGTCAGGAAGGCCAGAGAGAATGGTAAGCATGAGAACACACTCCTTGAATGGGTCCTCATTCGCAGCAAGCTGGTCAGCCAAAGCTTTCACCATGTTGAGTTAATTGATCATGGAGCCGGACTCATCCATCTTCATGGTGTGAAGGCGACAATGCAGCTTCATGTGTACAAGTACTGAATTGGAAGAATAGGTGGACTCAAGCTTTTTCCAAACCTCTCTTGGGGTGAGGATACCGTGGACAAGGAGTTGCTGCCGTTTGGTGAGGTGGAGGTAGATGTAGCGGTTCCGTACCAACCGTAGCGGAGAGTGAGGATTCAACAGATTCAGCCTCACTCACGTGGCCGCAGAGTCCTTTCTCCATCCATACCATCTTCATGTTATTGCTCCAGTTGAAGAATTTCTTGCCTTCGATCTTGGCAATGTTGACGCCGGCCACCGGAGAAGCGGATGTTGCCATGTTGACAGCAACGTTGGCCCACGAACGACCTCTCTCACACACCAGTGTGCAAGGGATGCCTCAACGACACGGCAAGGCCTTGTTCTGGCTCTGATACCACTGCTACAATCAAAGGTAGCCCTCTGGTGCTACAATCAAAGACAGCCCTCAGAGAGGTGATCAAGCTCACCAAGTGCTGCTAGGCATGACCAGTTATATGTGAGAGACAAGTTGTAGGCTATAGAGACAAAACATACGGAAGCTTGTGTAGAGAGTGTGAATGGCTAGTTTGACTCTTGGATGAGAAAGTATATTAGCAAAGCTTTCCAACAAGCCTAAGTATGCCTCATTTGGCACATGGAGCTGGAAGAACCACTCTGTCAAAGTTCACCTCCTAGCACACTCGCGGCCTAGCGGGACGGGCGGCAGTCACTTTCTCACAGAGGAGAGTTACCATCCCTGCCATGTGCACAACCAATAATCTGAGTGGGGACATTCTTTGAAGCTCCCTGAAGGTCCTCCTGTTACCTTTGTACTTTGAAGGCCATTCCAAACCTCCCTGGCCAATAATGGTGGCCGTCATTGGTGCTGGCAGTGCAAAAGACGTCACTAGAACTGGACCCATTGCCACCAAACCTTGAAAATCCATATCTCCCTCAAATGGACTCCGAATCGAGTTTAGTAAATTGTTATGGAACAAGGAAACATCTTCTATTCACCTGTTGTGCCTGATGATTTTTATCGAGCAACCCACTTTGGTCACTTTTTGGCACCCCATATCCAACATTCTCCCACTTTGCAAGAGTAAAAATCAGAAGTGCGCAGTGTGCCCTCAGCTACTGAAAGTGATGTGTTGCCAACGGCTTGATCAGGAAATCTGCCATCATCATGCTTAAAAGGCAGAACTTGATGTGTTCCACCTCCTTTGCCATGATCTCCTGGTCGAAGTGGTAGTGCAGGTCGATATGCTTGGTGCGGGCATGGAACTCTGCATTCTTTGTGAGTGCGATGCCATGCATGTTGTCACATTACATGGTTATTGCAGTTTTCTGCTGGTTCCCAAGACTTGCCAGGAGCTCACGGAACCACACTGCTTCCTTTGCTGCTTCGCTCAAAGTGATGTATTCTGCCTAGGTGGAAGAAAGAGCAACAAACTCTTGCTTCTTACTCCTCCAACTGATTGCTGCTCCTCCAAGTAAAGGCACAAAACCACTAGTCGATCTCCTTGTGTCAAGATCTTTGCCCCAATCTGCATCGCTGTAGCCAATTAGGATGGGGATGTCGTTGCTGTTGAAGGCAAGGCTAACGCTGCTTCTGCTGTTGAGGTAGCACAGAACACGCTTGACGACCTCCCAATGTGGCACAACCGGGTCGGCGCAGAACTTGCTCACTGCTCCCACTGCTTGGCTGATGTCAAGGTGCATTCCGACAGGTGCATACATGAGGCTCCCAACTGGTGCTTGGTATGGTACTGCCTCCATGTGGCTGCTATGATGCTTGCCATGAGGAGCCTGCATGATACTCAGCTTTGCTCCTACTTCCAGTGGTGTTGCCACCTTAAGTGCACCTCCCATGTTCAAGTGCTTGACAACGTCACTCACGCAAGTGCTCTGTGACAGCTCCAAGATCTCATGCTGCCGATCACACTTCACGTGGAGACCAAGGTAGTAGCCCAGCTCTCCCATGTCCTTCATGTTGAACCTGGCTGCAAGGGACTGCTTAGAATCTTCGACAGGCTTTTAATCAGAGGGAATAAGTAAGTCATAAACATAGAGCATGATGAGGACTTGGCTTCCATCCTGTGTGTGCCCATAGATTGCATGATCTGCCTTGCTGCGCACAAAACCAAGGCTAGCCAGCTGCTAATCAATCTTGTGGTACCATGCACGCGGCGCTTGCTTCACGCCTTAGAGTGCCTTCACAGGCTTGCACACATCATCCTCCTGCCCTTCCACCACATACCCCTCTGGATGCTCCATGTACACATCCTCCTTAAGGTCACCATTCAGAAATGCACACATCTTATCCATCTGGTGCACCTCCCAGTCCATGGCAGCAGCAAGAGCAAGGATTGCACGGATGGAAGGAAACTTTTCTACGGGTGCAAATGTCTAATTGTCATCCACACCCATAGTCTACGCATACTCCTTCGCAACCAGCCGTGTTTTGTACGTGAGCACCTTACCATCAGCACCGCGCTTGCGCCGGAAGATCCACCTGCAGCCAATCACCCTGCTGCCATGTGGAGCTTCCACAAGAGTCCAGGTCTAAATTTTTCATGAGTGCCTTGTACTCCTCGTCTGCTGCAGCATGCCAATCTGCTGCATCCTCACGGCACATGGCTTTACTGAATGTCGTTGGGTTGTCAGCGACAGTGAGGAAGAGGAGCTCCAGGTCAGAAGACTCATGTGAAGATGCTAAATTACACAGGTTTAGGAGCTCCTCCAGTGGCCTCTGTTTGCTTCCAAGGCCCTTGGATCGCCACAGCGGCTCCACAGGACCATCTACACCATGGTTGAGGCCTGCAGACCTCTGTGGCAGTTGTAGCTGCTTGCTCAGCTGCTCTTCCTTGTCTGCTTCGGTTACCGGCTGCTTCACTTCCTCAGCTCCCTCTGCTGCCCTGTCACGACCTCCTTGTGCTTGCTCTTGTCTAGTTGTAGGCTCTTCGGCTCCCACTGGCTCAAGTGCCAGAGCAATGGTGACTGTATCCATAGGGATCCGTGCCAGCCCTTCACGTCCTCCTTGAATTCCACGTCACGGCTGCAGAAAATCTTGCATGTGGCAAGGTTCTGTAGCCGGTATCCCATGGCGTCATAGTAAAGGAAGGCAACCTTAACACCCTTGACATCTAGCTTGTTGCGGTTAGCGATAGGCACATGGACGAATGCACTACATGATGGATATGAGAGTGCCAGAAAGTGACAAAAACAGGTTGCTTGATAAAAATCATCTGGCATAATAGTTTCAAAGAGGATATTTCACAGGTTCCAACGCACTTTACGAAACACGATTCGGAGTCCATTTGAGTTAGATGTGGATTTCCAAAGTTTGGAGATCATGGGTCAGGTTCAACTGACGACCTGAGCACTTTGAGCTCAAAAGGCGGCAGGATTATTGGCCACGACTTCTGAGAGCGGCCTTCAAGGAGAAAAGGTGGCTGGAGGACCTCTGAGAGACTTCAAGGAAGGTATAGAACATGATTGTTGGTCGTCAAAGTGGTGTAACACATAATTCTCTTGTGTGACAAGGTGACTGCCGCTCATCCCTTAGGCTAGAAGATTGTGCTAGAGGGTAGACTTTGACAGAGTGTATCTCAGTGCTCCCTAGGCCAAATGAGGCATATAAGGGCTTGTTAGAAAGCTGTGAAAATGCACCTTTTCAATCAAGAGTCGATTCAGACATTCACACTCTCTACAAACATACATCTCCTTCCGTAATTTCTGTCTGTGCAACCTGCAACTCCCTCTCACAAACAGTTGGTTTTGCCTAGGCGGCTCTTAGTGAGCCTTATCACCTCCCTGAGCGCTGCCCCAGTTTCCATCAGTGGTATCACAGCTAGAACAAGGCGTTGTCTCATCCTTGAGGCATTCCTTGCACCCTGTTGTGTGAGAGAGCCGTTTGTGGGCTAAATGTTGCACTAACATGGCGACATCCACTTCTGTGGTGGCCGGCGTCAACATCGCCAAGTTCGAAGGCAAGAACTTCTTCAACTGGAGCAATAACATAAAGATGGTGCTGATGGAGAAGGGTCTCTGGAGCCCGGTGGATCAGAAGGAGAAAGAACCAGTAGAAAGCTCCCTCTCTTCTAGCAAGGCCCGTACCTACCGCGGAAGCATGACCGCACACTCGCAATCATCTACCTCCACCTCACTGAACGACAACAACTCCTTGTCTGTGGCACCCTCACGCCAAAGGAGGCTTGAAAAAAGCTTGAGTCAATATTCTTCCATGTCAATGCTTATGAACATGCAGTTGCGTCGTCGATTTCACACAATGAAGATGGATGAGTCCGGGTCCATGATTGACTACATGAATATTGTGAAGTCTCTCTCTGACCAGCTTGCTGCAATTGTGGACCCTGTCAAGGAGCGTGTGCTTATGCTAACCATGTCCTCCTCCTGCTGGCCTTCCTAGTGGTTACACTCACATTGTTTCCCTGGACCAGCGAGGGAACAAGCTCTCCCTCAACAACGTGGAGGAGAGCTTGCTGTTTGAGGAGGAGCGGCGCAAGGGAGAGCACGGCGAAAGCGGACTGGACGTCGCTCTCATCACCAACTCTGGTCATGGGGGCGGGGTTGCACCAATCAGGGCCTTAGACGGATGAGGGAAGAAGAAGGAGAAGTGCCACTACTACAAGAATCCTGACCATTGGGCACGCAAATGTTGGAAGAAGAATGCGGACCTTGCGGCCGGAGTGGGAGCACGAAAACAGTCCGATGCTTTTCCAGATGTTGCACAATGGGAGAGTGGATTCGTGAGAACCATCCGGGTCCTGCACGTCTTCGAAAACACCGTCTTGTTTTGGATCATTGTCTCAGGAGCCACGAAGCACATGACATGTCACTAGGAGTGGTTTGTGTCGGCCTGAGGGTGAGTGTGCACCCTGGAGGGTCCCTAGCAGTGGCTGGTTCACACCACCAACTGTTTTTGGAGAGACTGAAACTATGGAGGCAACTGGTTCCAAGGATGGCAAAATCTGGTCAGAGAGTGAGGAAATAATTTTGGCCACAATTGGATGGGAATTAACACTTGGTCAAGGCTCACAAGCAGTGGCATTTTATAGCCACTGATCTAAGCTTTCCAGAACACCAAAGCATGCCAGATTTGGAGCTTCCTAGCAGATTCTATGGCTTCTAGAGTGCTCCTTGGTAGGTTGTCCTTTTCCCACCTAGGAAGGCATCCCTTCCCTCCTCTAGAAGCTTCTGCCCCTTCCTAGATTCCTCAGCTTGCTTCTAGTAGGAGGGAAGGTGTCCAGAAGACCAAGACACCTCTAGATGCCTTGTAGGACAAGTCACCCCNTGGACCCTCACCTGGCCTTCTAGAAACTTAAAGAGGAACTCTAGAGGTTGAGCTAGCTTCCTGGCATCTATTTTCCACCTCCCTTGAGGCAGGGCAGAATTTCATCTTGTGGGACTTGAACCCGGGCCCCTGCCTCTAGAGGTGGACACCATTAACCACTAAGCCACTAAGGCTTGTCTTTTTGGTGTTCCTTTTTGGAGTTACTCCTGCCATGGTGAGGAGCATCATTCCAACAATCTCTCCCTTGCGCATCACCCATGGCAGTCCTCCATACTCAACCTATAACTGAGGAGACTTTCTCCTCATGGGAGGTGAGTTTACATTTTACTGCTCCCTCCCACTCAGCCCCATCCTTCTTGTGTAGTGCCTCCTTGAGGCTCCTCTTGCGCGAACCCAGTCCAAATGCCCTTGTCGGCATCGTATCTTTTTGTCCTACTTCGTACACGGCTGCTCGTGCGGGGCTGTTGAGGCGGTTGTTCTTGTTGCTGTCCCCTTTCGGGGCCATCCTCTCCAAGCGCCTGCTCCCCCTCTCTTGGAGACCTTGGAGACATCGATCGACTCCCCGCCTCCACGTCCCTCTCCGGTGCTTCGGATTCTTCGTCCGAACTGACCGGAACATATTCTGCCGGTTGCACATCCCTCGGGCGATCCTCTCGGCTGGTGCTGCTGCGAGGACGTCACCCTCATTCACGTCCTCCGGCGTCTCCCCCTCAAGGAGTGGCATCCACTCCTCCCTCTTGGAGAGACCTGCCTCCTTGTCTGTCCAACGGCATTTCTCGTCGAACGTGACGTCGCGACTCCGCACAATCTGCTGCCTCCTTGGGTAAAACAACCGATACGCCTTGCTTCTGCTCTCATATCCAAGGAAAATACACCGACGGGTACGCGGGTTCAGCTTGCTCCGTCCCTCACGTGCCTGCACCATTGCATGTGCAACACAACCAAACGTGCGGAGGTGACCCACCGCTGGCTTCCTCCCGCTCCACACTTCTTGTGGCGTCTTCCACGCATTGCTCTCCTTGTCCTTCAACGGCTTGGTTGGCATGAGATTCATGATGTACGCTGCTGTCCTTGCCGCCTCCGCCCAATACCGTTGTGTAAGGCCAGCGTCACTCAACATGGATCGCACCATGCTAAGGATTGTGTGATTCGCTCTCTCTGCGACGCCATTCTGTTGTGGGGAGTGTGGAGTTGTTTTCTGCCACTCAATCCCCTTGCTATTCATCCACCCAAGGCACCCCGCATATTCACCGCCATTGTCACTCCGGAACGCCTTCACCTTCAACTCTGTTTGCCGCTCCACATCAGCCACAAACTCTTGCATGCACGCAAGGACCTCACTCTTCCGCTTCATTGGGTAGAGGAAGAGTTTCCGGCTGTGGTCATCGATGAAGGTGAGGAAGTAGCGAGCTCCGCCGATGGAGCTCTCAAGCGGTCCACACACATCTGTGTGTACCACAGCCAGTTTTGCCGATGCACGCGTCCCCTTGGCGACAAACGGCTGCCGAGTTGATTTGCCAATGATGCATGGCTCACACACGGTCTCCTTGGTTCCATCAAGGCCGCTGATTTGGAGACCCCGCACCACTTCCCTCTTAGCCATCTCCTTCACTGTTGATGGAGAAATGTGGCAGAGTCGGCGGTGCCATAGGTCCA
>SZWC01002958.1:158424-173449 GCA_023375785.1 Penium margaritaceum | reverse complement strand
TTGGCGGCGTTGGACCCCACCCGGCTGCTGAGGATCTTTGCGCGTAGCAGGTACAAGTCGTCCTCCCTCTTGGCACGCGCAATCACCTCACCTTTGCCCTCTTTGCGGATGACGGCCTCCTTCTTTGTGAAGAGCACCTCAAGTCCCTTGTCGGTAAGGCGGCTGACGGAGAGCAGGTTTGCCCCAAAGTTAGGCATATGCAGCACATCGTAGATTGTGCTCGTGACAGGTTTTCCATCCACAATTGACTCAATGCGGACGTTACCCTCACCGGCGGCCACCTCTGTTTTTCCATTGGCCACCGTCATGCGTCTCTCCGAGGCGCCGTAGGTGACAAATGCCGCCCTGTTGCATTGCGTGTGGCGGCCTGATCCGGAGTCGATGACGGCAACTCCCGGATCCTTCAAGTTGGTGGAGTTGTACGCCATAAGGGCGTGCTCATCTTTCTTCCCGCCCCGCTGCGACCGATCTGTTTTCTTCTTAGGACAGTTGCGCGCGTAGTGGCCCTCCTTGCCGCAGTTGAAGCACTCCCCCTTCTTGTCACCCTTCTTAGTGCCCTGTTTGGCACCCTTCCACTTGTCGCCTCGGCCTCCACTTTGAGGATGAACCGTGTAAGCTGAACTTGATGCCGCTGCACTCTCTCGACCGCCACGTCGCATCCACTCATTGCATACGTACTCAGCAACCTTGGGGTACTTCAGCTCGTCGGAAGGCCAGCCACCAAGGACTGTGATCATGGGACTCCAACTGTCTGGCAAGGCCAGAAGGAGGATCATAGCTTGCAACTGAGAGTCGACCTCTCAACCCGTGGCCACGCACTCCGCTGCGAGGGACTCAATCTGCTGCATGATCTCCATGATGTTGTCGCCTTCGTTGGCTCGGAGGGTGACGAGCCGTTTGAAGATGAAGAGCTGATTGGCAAGGTTGCTTGACTGGTAGATAGAGCAGAGTTTTAACCATGCGTCCACGGCCAGGGTGCATCTTTGGATGTACCCAAGTTGTGGTGGGCATAACGCGGACACAAGGAGCGCCAATGCATTTTTGTTGCTCTTCTTGTATGCTTCCTTCACCTCAGCCGTTGCAGTCTTCGGCGGAGCAGTCTCATCACTTTTTACAAGCTCAAGCAGTCCCTTGTCGTCGAGGAAGACCTCAAACTGCCACCTCCACAAGGCGAAGCCTGTCCCATCAAACTTAAGGACAGCGCGGCTGCTCTCTTGCTCGCTGGTTGCCATGTCTTGCTGTTGGAAGCGTGAAATCAAGCTGGCTTTGAACCCCTTAGAGGCGTGGGCCCATAATCCTTTTTTGGCCTGAGGGTGAGTGTGCACCCTGGAGGGTCCCTAGCAGTGGCTGGTTCACACCACCAACTGTTTTTGGAGAGACTGAAACTGTGGAGGCAACTGGTTCCAAGGATGGCAAAATCTGGTCAGAGAGTGAGGCAATAGTTTTGGCNGCATCCCTTCCCTCCTCTAGAAGCTTCTGCCCCTTCCTAGATTCCTCAGCTTGCTTCTAGTAGGAGGGAAGGTGTCCAGAAGACCAAGACACCTCTAGATGCCTTGTAGGACAAGTCACCCCTTCTAGAAGGTGTGCCACCTTCTTGGACCCTCACCTGGCCTTCTAGAAACTTAAAGAGGAACTCTAGAGGTTGAGCTAGCTTCCTGGCATCTATTTTCCACCTCCCTTGAGGCAGGGCAGAATTTCATCTTGTGGGACTTGAACCCGGGCCCCTGCCTCTAGAGGTGGACACCATTAACCACTAAGCCACTAAGGCTTGTCTTTTTGGTGTTCCTTTTTGGAGTCACTCCTGCCATGGTGAGGAGCATCATTCCAACATTTTGTTGTGTACACCATCATTGAGCCTCATCGGGTGTACATGGGGGACATCCATGTGAAAATGGCGGTTGGAGAGGGTGATATTGTGTTTTGTGCTTTTGTTGAGGGTAAGCACGTGGAAAGTTGTGTGAAGGGGGTGCTCCATGTTCCGGGGCTGGCAGCTAATCTCCTCTTTGTCTTGCCTCTCATCTCCAAAGGCATACAGGTTCGCTTTGAGAATGGTGGTTGCACGATTTGTGCCCGTGCAGGCTGTGTTCTTGCAAAAGTGGCCAAAGAGGACGGACTCTACCGTCTCTATGTGGAATCAGAGAAGGAAGCCGACTCAGCATTGGCGGCGAGAGAGGGAAAACACGACATTGGCCTTTGGCACCGCCAGCTTGGTCATCTTGGCTTTGGTGCCATCATCTCCATGCAGCACATGGTCTGCGTCTTGGAGCTCAAGGGGGTGAAACAGCTTGGTGCATCGACTTGTGAGAGCTACATTGAAGGGAAGCAAGCCCGCGCTCCTTTCACGGGGAAGGGAATGGGGCAGCTGAGCTTCTCTCACTTGTTCACTCTGATTTGTGCGGTCCCATGCCATCACAGTCCTTGTTTGACAAGCTGTACTTGGTCACGTTCATTGATGAAAAGTCGAGGAAAACGTGGGCGTCGTTCGTTGCTGGCAAGGATGAGTGTTTTGATGCTTTCAAGTAGGGTTGGAAAACAGCTGAATTTGGTTTTAACCGAAATCAAAACGGATTTTTTTGGTTCAGTTTTGGTTAAAAAAAGGGATCCAATTTTTCCGGTGTTCCTTCTAATCGAAACCGATTTGTCAGTTTTAACCGAGAAAACCAAAATCAGGAGTGATTGAGAAGGAAACCCCCGGTCTCAGATTCGGGGTTTCCGGTTTTGGTAGGTCAAACCAAACCGAAACCGGAAGTTGGTTTTGATTCGGTTTCAAACCGTTTTTTTCAACAAAAAAACCGTGAATAACCGGAAATCGGTTAAAAATAACCCTATCCCTACTTTCAAGGTGTGGATTGCTGCTGCACAGAATGAGAGTGGCAGGCGGTTGAAGGTGCTTTGCGCCAACGGTGGAGGAGAGTACCTCTCCAACGACTTCCGCACCTTCCTCAAGCGTCACGGGATCAGGCAAAAGGTCACCTCACCTGGATCACCCCACCTGAATGGCGTGACTGAATGCGAGAACCGCATGCTCATGGAGCATGTTCTGAGTGTGCTCAAAGACGTGAAGCTCCCGCCAACCTTTTGGGTGGAAGTGGTCAACACTGCCGTGTACCTAGAAAACCGGAGTCCCACGCGCGTCGTGCCATTGATGACACCGGAGGAGGCGTGGACAGGAGGCAAGCCAAGAGTAACGCACCTGAAATTCTTCGGGTGTGGCGCATTCATGGATGTACCTACTGGAAACCGCAACAAGCTGGAGAGAAAGTCAGTGAAGGAGGCTTTCCTTGGCTGACACCATGGGATACCGCCTCTGCAACCTTGCCGCTCGCAAGATCATCTGCAGCCGCAACATCGTCTTTCAAGAGGATGTGAAGGGCTGGAATTGGAGCCGTATGACTGCTGCTCCACTTGCTCCCGCACGTGTACCTGAAGTGAGAGAAGTTCCGGTAGCAGAAGAGGACGGTGCGAAAGATTGCGGTGACAGCGGTAAGGACAAGGAGGTGGAGGGAGATGAGAAGTAGGGGCGAGCAGCCAAATCTGATGAGGAGGAACAACAAAGCAACGTACAACAGCTGCCATGATGGTTCACACGCATCAATAAAGATGTAAAGGATAGTGGGGATCCACTGAGGCCTTCCAAGCGCCTCGCAAGCAAACAGAGGCCGCAGAAGGAGCTGGTGAACTTGTGCACCATTCCACCACCAAGAGAGTCATCTGACCTTGAGCTTCTCTTCCTTATATTCACCGATGACCCAGCCACATTCGTTGAAGCCATGCATAGCTCTGAGGCGGCAGATTGGCGTGCCGCAGCAGACAAGGAGTATGGTGCGCTCATGAAGAAAAGCACTTGGTCCCTTGAGGAAGCTCCACGTGGCAGCCGGGTGATCGGATGCCGGTGGATCTTTAGGCGCAAGTGTGTTGCGGATGGTAAGGTGTTCAGGTACAGAGCACTGCTAGTTCCAAAGGGGTGTGCGCAAACTAAGGTGTGGATTACAATGAGACATTTGCATTTGTTGCAAAGTTCCCATCCAATCGAGCGATCCTCGCTTGTTGCTGCTCTTGAATGGGAGTTGCACCAATTGGATGTGACATGTGCATTTTTTAATGGTGACCTCGAAGAGGATGTGTACATGGAGCAGCTGGAGGGGTATGTGGTGGAAGGGAAAGAGGGTTTGATGTGCAAGCTTGTGAAGGCCCTCTACGGCCTGAAGCAAGCCCCGCAAGCATGGTACCATAAGATGGATGAGCAGCTGGCTGACCTTGGCTTTGTGCGCAGTGAAGCTGACCATGCAGTCTATGGGTGCACACAAAAGGCAAGCAAGATCATCATCTTGCTCTATGTTGATGATCTGCTCACTGCATCTGACCCCAAGTCTCTTTTGGACAATGTGAAGTAGTCCCTTGCTGCTAGGTGGGACATGAAGGACATGGGAGAGCTCAGTTACTTCCTTGGCCTTCAGGTCAAACACGAACGGCAGTAGCAGATTTTGGAGCTGTCGCAGAGCACGTACGTGAGCGACATTGTCAAGCGCTTCAACATGGCAGGAGTGCGCAAGGCTGCAACTCCACTGGAAGTAGGAGCAAAGCTGAACATGACACAGACTCCCCGCGCCATGCAGAAAAGCAGCCGCATGGAAGCAGTGCCATACCAAGCAGCAGTTGGGAGCCTCATGTACGCAGTAGTCGGCACGCGCCTTGACATCAGCCAAGCGGTGGGAGTGCTAGGAAAGTTTTGCACGAATCCGGACGTGCCGCATTGGGAGGTAGTCAAGCGCGTGCTGTGCTACATCGACAGCAGCAGCAGCCTTTGCCTCACCTTCAATGGAAACAACAGCCCCATCCTCGTTGGCTACAATGATGCACATTGGGGAGGTGACCTGGACATAAGGAGGTCGACCAGTAGGTTTTTGTGCTCGGGGGAGGTGCAATCAGTTGGAGGAGCAAAAATCAAGAGTATGTTGCCCTCTCCTTCACCTAAGCAGAGTACATAGCCCTGAGTGAAGCAGCAAAGGAAGCTGTGTGGCTCCATGAGCTGCTGGCAAGCCTTGGACAGTAACAGACCACAACGGCTACAATTTACTGTGACAATATGAGCGCCATTGCTCTGACCAAGAACGCAGAGTTTCACGCCCGCACCAAGCACATTGACCTGCGATATCACTTCATCCGCGAACTCGTGGATAAGCAGGTGGTGCAGATCAAGTTTGCCTTTCAAGAATTATGCTGTTAGACTTTCTGACCAAGCCGGGAGTGCACCGCTTTCAGCAGCTGAGGGGACAGTGCGGACTTGTGTGGTCTTTATTCTCGCAAAGTGGGAGAATGATGGATATGAGAGTGCCAGAAAGTGAAAAAAACAGGTTTCTTGATAGAGATTATCTGGAATAAGAGTTGCATAGAGGATGTCTCACAGGTTCGAACGCAACTTACGGAACACGATTCGGAGTCCGTTTGAGTGAGATGTGGATTTTCAAAGTTAGGAGATCATTGGTCGGGTTCAAGTGACGACCTGAGCACTTTGAGCTCAAAAGGCGGCAGGATTATTGGCCAGGACGGCTGAGAGCGGCTTTCAAGGAGAAAAGGCGGCTGGAGGACCTCCAAGAAACTTCAAGAAAAGTGCAGACCACGATTTTTGGTCATCCAAGTGGTGTGAGACATAATAGTTTTGTGTGACAAGGTGATTGCTGCTCATCGCGCTAGGCTAGGAGAGTGTGCTAGAGGGTAGACTTTGACAGAGTGTATCTCAGCGCTCCCTAGGCCAAATGAGATATATAAGGGCTTGTTAGAAATCTGTGAAAATGCACTTTCCAAATCAAGAGTTGATTCAGACATTCGCGTCCTCTGCAAACCTACATTTGCTTCGGTAATTTCTGTCTGTGCGACCTGCAACCCCCTCTCATAAACAGTTGGTCATGCCTAGGCGGCTCTTAGTGAGCCTGATCACCTCCCTGAGGGCTGCCCTAGTTTCCATCAACACATCCGAACACCTTTAGGTGCGTGAAGGTTGGCTTGCATCCTGTCCAAACCTCCTCTGGCGTCATCAGCTGCATGGCACGTGTGGGGCTCCTGTTTTTCAGGTACACCATGGTGTTGACTACCTCCACCCAGAATGTTGGCAGGAGCTTGGCGTCCTTGAGCATGCTACGGACACGCTCCATGAGCATGCAGTTGGCACACTCAGCCACACCATTCAGCTGCAGTATTCCAGGTGGCGTCACCTTGTGTGGGATCCCAAGATTGTTGAGGAAGTCGCGGAAGTCATTGCAGAGGTAGTCGCCTCCGTCATTGGTGCGGAGCGCCGTCAAACGCCTGCCACTCTCATTCTGTACAGCATCCACCCATGCCTTGAATGCGTCAAAAAAATTATCGTTCCTGGAAAGAAAGAACACCCAGGTCTTTTGTGAGTTTTCATCTATAAACGTGAAAAAGTAAAGCTTGCGAGGCAAGGACTGTGTTGGTATGGGACCACACACGTTTGAGTGCACAAGAGACAGAAGCTCAGCTGCCGCCTTCCTCTCCCTTGTGAATGGATTGTAGGCTTGCTTCCCTTCAATGCAGCTCTCAGAGGCCAACATATCGGGCTGCTTCAACTCCTCCGGCTATAGGCCGCACACCATCTGCTGCATGGAGATGATTGCCCCGAAGTCAATGTGTCCAAGCCGGCAATGCCACAGGCCGATGTCATTATCTCCCACTCTCGCAGATGGTGCTTAGGCAGATCCCTTCTGCGATGCCACAAAAAGACGGTAGAGGCCACTGTCATTGTCCACCTTTGCAAGCACCTGGCCTGCACGTGCTGAGATGGTACAACCACCATTCTCAAAGTGGACCTGAATGCCCTGGGAGATGACAGAGGAAACAGAGTGGAGGTTTTCTGCCGGCCCTGGAACATGGAGCACGCCCTTCACATGATGTTCCACGTGCTTCCCGTCAACAGAAGCACATAAGACAATCTTGCCCTCTCCCACCGCCATCTGCACATGGTTGTCACCCATGTGTACTTGGCAAGGTTCAACAGCGGTATAGACAACAAACCACTCCCGGCGGCAGGTCATGTGCAGAGTGGCTCCCAAGTTGATGAGCCAGATCATCTTAGGGAGGTGATCAAGCTCACCAAGAGCCGCTAGGCAGGACCAATTGTATTTGAGAGACAAGTTATAGGCTATAGAGACAAAAATACGGAATCTTGTGAAGTTGTGTAGAGAGTGTGAATGGCCAGTTTGACTCATGGATGAGAAAGTACATTAGCACTGCTTTCTAACAAGCATTAGTATACCTCATTTAGCACATGGATCTGGGCGGTGTCCGTGTTCGCGCAGCGGCTGTCCGTTGCTGGGATACGGCAGCAGTGTCATGTGCTCTGCGACTTCAGCTTGTGGCGTGGCGGACTGGACGCGGTGCTGGGCAGTGTCACACCTGTTGAGCTACCGCGGCCGTGGCCCCTTGGTCCTGTTACGCTGTCTGACCTTTGCTACAATGTGTCGTTGGACGGCGAGGAGAGTCTCCTCTGTCCTTGACGCTTGTTTCCTTGCCTTCTCTCTCGTCTTTCTTGTGCCGTGGGTGGCGGCTGTTGCATGTTTTCATACCCCGTAGATGTGCCGGTCAGGGGCGGCATTTGCATGTTCCTTCATGTTAATCAAGATTTTATTATAAAAAAAAAAAAAAAACCNCGTGGCCCCTTGGTCCTGTTACGCTGTCTGACCTTTGCTACAATGTGTCGTTGGACGGCGAGGAGAGTCTCCTCTGTCCTTGACGCTTGTTTCCTTGCCTTCTCTCTCGTCTTTCTTGTGCCGTGGGTGGCGGCTGTTGCATGTTTTCATACCCCGTAGATGTGCCGGTCAGGGGCGGCATTTGCATGTTCCTTCATGTTAATCAAGATTTTATTATAAAAAAAAAAAAAAAACCACTCTGTCAAAGTTCACCTCCTAGCACACTCCTAGCCTAGCGAGATGAGCACCAATCACACTCTCACTCAAGAGAATTACCATCCCTGCCATGTGCACAACCAATAACCTTGGTGGGGACCTTCCTTGAAGGTCTCTGAAGGTCTTCCTGCTGCATGTCTACCTTGACGGCCGCTCCGAACCTCCCTGGCTAATAATCCTGGCCGTCATTGGTGCTAGTAGTGCAGGAGCCATCACTTGAATCGGGCCAATTGCCACCAAACCTTGAAAATCCATATCTCCCTCAAACATACTCCGAATCAAGTTCCGTAAAGTGCTACAGAACCAGGAAAACATCCTCTATTCACCTTATGTAACCTGATGATTTTTAATCGAGCAACCCACTTTTGGTCACTTTTTGGCACGCCATATCCAACAAAGTGTATAGTGTAGTTAAGTTTCTAGTGTAGTCAAGTGTATAGTGTAGTCAAGTGTACGGTGAAGTCAAGCTCTTAGTGTAGTCAAGTGTATTATTTAGTCAACTTTATGGTGTAGTCAAGTGTCTAGTGTAATCAAATGTATCGTTTAGTCAAGTGTATGGTGTAGTTGAGTGTTTAGTGTAGTCAAGTGTATGGTGAAGTTAATCATGTAGTGTAGTCAAGTGTATGGTGTAGTCATGTGTTTAGTGTAGTCAAGTGTATAGTGTAGCTACGTGTATGGTGTAGTCAAGTGTATATTGTAGTCAAGAGTGTAGTGAATTTGAGTTTATTGTGTAGTCAAGTGAATAGTCTTGTCAAGTGTATAGTTTCGTCAAGTGTATAGTGTAGTCAAGTGTAGGATGTCAACATGTTTTTGGTGTAGTCAAGTGTGTAATGTAGTCAAGTGTCTATTTTAGTCATGTGCATAGTGTAGTTATGTGTAATGTGAAGCCAAGTGTATATTGTGTCGATTCTATAGCATAGTCAAGTGTATAGTGTTGTGAAGTGTATAGTGTATGGATGTGTATAGCGTAGTCAAGTGTAAAGTGTAGTCAAATGTGTAGTGTAGACGGGAATATAGTGTTGTCATGTGTATAGTGTAATCAAGTGTTTAGTGTAGTCAAGTGTATAGTTTGGTCAAGTGTATTGTGAAATCAAATGTACAGTGTAGTCAAGTGTATAGTGTAGTCCAGTGTATAGTGTGGTCAAGTGTATTGTGAAGTCAAGTGCATCATGTAGTCAAGTGTATAGTGTAGTCAAATGCATAGTTTAGTCAAGTGTATGGTGTAGTTGAGTGTATAGTGTAGTCAAACATTTGGTGTAGTCAAGTGTATTGCGTAGTCAAGTGTATGGTGTAGTTAAGTGTATAGTTTATTCAAGTTTATAGTGTAGTCAAGTGTATGTTTTAGTCAAGTGTAAAGTGTTGTAAGTGTATAGTGTAGTTAAGTGTTTAGTGTAGTCAAGTGTAAAATGTCCACAAGAATCTAGTGTAATCGAGTGTGTAGCATAGTGAAGTGTATAGTGTAGTCAAGTGTGTAGTGTTGTCAAGTGTACAATTTAGTTAAGTGTATAGTGTAGTCAAGTGTATTTTGTACTCAAGTGTAGAATGTAGTCAAGTGGATGTGTAGCAAAGTGTATGGTGTAGTCAAGTGGAGGGTGTAGTCAAGTGTATAGTGTAGTCAATTGAATAGTGTAGACAAGTTTATAGTGTAGACAAGTGTCTAATGTGGTCAAGCGTATAGTGTAGTCAAGTGTATGGTGTAGTGAAGTGTATAGTGTAGTCAAGTGCATGGTGTAGTCAAGTGTATAGTGTGGTCAAATTTGTATTGCAGTCAAGTGTTTTGTGTAATCGAGTGTATAGTGTAGAAAAGTGTACAGTCTAGTCAAGTGTATAGTCTAGTTAATTGAATAGTGTAGTAAAGTGTGTAGTATAGTCAAGTGTTTAGTGTAGTGAGGTGTATAGTCTAGTAAAGTGTAGTAACATGTATAGTGTAGTCAAGTGTTTAGTGTGGTCAAGTGTATTGTGTAGTCCAGTTTATAGTGTAGTCAAGTGTATTGTGTAGTCAAGAGTATAGTGTATACAAGCGTACAGTGTAGTCAAGTGTACAGTGTAGTTAATTGTATAGTGTAGTCAAGTGTGAAATGTAGTCAAGTGTGTAGTGTAGTCAAGTGTATAGTGTAGTCAAGCGTAAAGTGTAGTGAAGTGTATAGTTTAGTCAAGTGTATGGTGTTGTTGAGCATTGAGTGGCACACATGTATGGTGTAGTCAAGTGTATTGCGTAGCCAAGTGTGTTGTGTAGTCAAGTGTACAGTGTGGTCAAGTGTATAGAGTGGCCAAGTGTATAGTGTAGTAAAGTGAATAGTGTTATCAACTGTTTAGTGTAGTCAAGTGTACAATGTTGACAAGTGTATATTGTAGTCACGTGTGTAGTGTAGTCAAGTGTATAGTGTAGTCAAGTGTATAGTGTAGTTAAGTTTTTAGTGCACTTAAGTGTATAATGTCGAAAAGTATCTAGTGTATTTGAGTGTCTGGTGTAGCTAAGTGTGTAGTATAGTCAAGTGTCTAGTGTACTCAAGTGTAGAATGTAGTCAAGTGAATGTGTAGTCAAGTGTATGGTGTAGTCAAGAGTATTGCGTAGTCAAGTGTAGTGTAGTCAAGCATATAGTGTAGTCAAGTAATTTTTGTAGTCAAGTGTATAATGTAGTCAATTGTGTAGTGTAGTCAGGTGTATTGTGTAGTCAAGTGTAGTCATGTGTACAGTGTAGTCAACTATATAGTGTATTTGATTATATAGTGTTGTCTCGTGTATAGTGTAGTCAAGTGTATAGTGTAGTCAAGTGTATAGTGTAGTCAAGGGTATAGTGTAGTCAAGTGTATAGTGTATTCAAGGGTATAGTGTACTCAAGTGAACAATGCAGTCAAGTGTATAGTATAGTCAAGTGCGTAGTGTACTCAAGTGTATAGTGTAGTCCAGTGCGTAGTGTACTCAAGTGTATAGTGTAGTCAAGTTTTTAGTGTATTCAAGTGTATAGTTTAGTCAAGTGTATGGTTTAGTCAAGTGTATTTAGACTAGTCATGAACCTCGGACCCATATGGGGTTGGATAGGGGGCTATTCTTGCTTATTCGGATCAAGTTTCCTATCTATTACCAATGGATCTAATGGATCACACTCGTATGCAGTTTGCGTTCAATTGAAATTATTCATTTACTCATTGCCTCAAAAATCGAGTTTGCAGTGGCTGCCAACAGGTGGCAAATGGGGACTTGACAGGTGGCAGTCTACCTGACATCAGGTAGACTGCTAGCTCTGGTATAGGCATGTGCCACCTTTCAGCAGCCACTGCACCCAACATTTAGTACAATATGATTTATGTATCACATGGGGATTTTGATGCATTAACTTACAAACCTCGTACTTGTAGATTCCACAATCCATTTGCAATAATCAATAATTCCATTTTCTCACAAGAAATCAAGATTCCATCTTCGAAATTTAAAGTTTGTTCATGCATTTATTTATCAGAGTTTCTTTTACAAAAGGGTTCACAATTAAGAGGATTTGATGAAAGTAGTTCACTGTTCCGAACAACGGTTTTGTCCGATGCGGAGATTGCCCTCTCATCAGTACTATTGCAATTAAGTTGCAACTAGTTTGCATCATACTTCTGAAACAATGTTGAAGACCACATGAAAAGCCATCAGACGCCCGCGTAAGGTTTTCAGGAAACGCCGAATTCACTCTATCCTTCAAGAAAAATTCACTAACTTCCGTCAGCTGCTGGCTGTTCCACGGTGGTCAGGGATGACCACTCAAACCTTCGCCAACCACGACGGACGTGGTTGGCAAAGATTTGAGTGGTCATCCCTGATTGGCTTGTGCCAAGCCAATCACGGATGATGGATGTCAGCCCTTGCATGCTTGAAGTTCCGAGAGCTGAGCGGCACCATGGCACATTGGAGGGGCATTGATGTGGATCGCGATGCCAATGCCGCGGCGATAGGGTCACCTCACACCCCAGGTCAACACTGTTTCTTACACATAAACATGTCTTTGCACCCGCATGGCCACATCACAATGCCACCTCCCAATGCATGGATTCGGGCGTAGTGGAGAAGGAAAAATGTCCTGTCACTGCATGTCTACCAAAAACACCTCAATGTTGGTGGTTGCCCCTATTGGATGGCACTGTGCATGAGACAAAGAAGCAAAAGGGCTTGTTAAGAGGCAAAGGATATGGAGTTGGAATGTGATGCCTGGCAACATAGTCAAACGCCAAGCCCACATGGCCAAACCGCTTGCAATGGCGAGCTGCTTGTGTCCCTCACCCACTAGTTTCTGAATTGTGGAAGCCCTCAAGTGCAAGCCATTTCCAGAAATGACAGTGTATTACAAAGTTGCACAAATCATATGAATGAAAAACACCAATTTATGTGTGATGTGCCTGCTTGTGGCATCACAAGTGTGGTGGATGTGTGCACACAAAAGAACTCAGCTGATTTCTTGACAGGTTACTTGCAACACACGTTGCATGTAAATAGAATTTGCATGATCTGGGGCACCAACCCTTTTCTTCCTTGAATCTACACAAAAAACGAAGACCCAGTTTGCACTTTCACATACTAGTGCATATGTCCCAGGTGAGAAAGTTGAAGTACGTGTCTTTGCGGGTGTGTGGGTATGCATGGCTCACCAGGGCAAAGGAAACCAGCAACTGGTTTTGAGAATGTTGACATTCTGTAGCTTGCCTTTGGCAAGACTGGAGGATCTAGAGGTGTAGTTACCAAGCTGCAGTCACAGTCTTACTGCCTCAAGAGAGCTCAAGAGATGTGCTTCTATACACAAGAAGATCTGTGAAGAAGTGTTCTCAATAACCTTTCAATATTTTTCACTTATATCTGGCTTTAGTGCAAGATAGTATGCATTTGAATATGGGATGGTACCCCCATACCTTCAATATTGATAGTGGTGCACATTCCAAGTCCTCCATCCATTTAATTTGAGAAAGTGGGTGCAACCCTGGGCTTGAACCTGGCACCGAATCTCATGCTATCTGGCTAAGCGGCCCACTTGATCCTTTTCCCCTTCTACTAATACACTCCACTTCACAGAAGAGCATGAAATTGCTTCCAACCTTGCTTCTCCCTTGATCTCTTCAGCTTTCAGTTTATGTCTGGTTGAGTTCATGTCAAGACCATAGATTTTCAGGCACATCCTGATGTATACAGCAGTTTGATTGTACATCAATTGAAGGAAGTTTTGCCTAAGCACATTTTTCTTTCAGCAAAAAACAGACAGCCTAATGGAAAAGTTAAAAGAAGTAGCAGAAGTCATGTGGAAGCTGCAACAAGTGGGTCTAAATATAATACATCATGTCAAGAAAAGAGTTACTTAAAAGACAACAAGGGTGTTGTGACGTGGAGGAACATTCTCACTCATATCAAGCCAAGGCACACATGTTTAGGGAAATGAAGTGCGTGCACATGTTATGGGGTGAAAGCTCCCAACTTGCACTGCATCTTTGCCACGTCCCATGCTATGGGCATGCCTCCATCCATGCCTACACCAACACCAAGTGGCATGCCGTCTGGCCTCTCTTGAGGCATGCCGTGTTCCCGTCCACTCTGCGTCTTGGCTGACCGTCATTCAAGCCACACTGGTATGTATGTTGGTGCAGCTTGAGGTACACGCCAGCCTTGCTTGGCAACCAGCACCTTGATGTCTTCTGTCTCTACGACATGAAGGCTCGTCATCCGCCTCACCGTCCCCCTAATCAAGCAGCAGACAAGTCAGAAGAAAGGAGGTCAGTTCTTACTACCATGATGGAGGATACGGATTTGTGGCTCCCCCCAAGAAGCTGCATAGAGAATTGATTATTCCTTTCTAATATCTGTTGTTTTGGCATATTTGTTTTTCCACTTTTCCCCCTTCCCAGATATCAATGAGTTGCCCTTGCATGAAGGGTAAACATGTGAAAACATTGAAAACGTGGAAAGAAGGACTGATTGATGAAGATGAAGAGATTCTGAGAGGCAGATAGATGGATGGAGTGCTGGCGATATGGAGCAAGGGATCTAAGCACTCCCATAATGGATAAGATCATGAGTGGGAGGGAAATAGGGGAAAGCACGCAGAGGAGCCCAAGCGGGCGAAGTACCACCCAGCGCTAGTCCTCCGCCCACATGCGTGGGAGACACTTGGCGGCTTGCGGCCAGCAGCGTGGGACCTTCTACGCGGCCTCTCACAGCTTTGCTTGCAACAGGGGCATCGGGAGGCATCTCCGGAGGACTTCGAGGCCTGGGCGAGCCGGTCGGTGGCTTTCCTCGCCCAGCGCCTCTCCCTCGCAGATGTCCGCCGGCAGTGCACTGTCATCCACCGCGCGTGCGTGGTCCACGGCCGGCCGGATGTGGAGCTCAAGCACAACTTGCAGTAGCGCCCGCCAGCTCCGTGGTTCCAGGGTCCGGTAGCTCTTTCTGACCTCTTCTATGTGGAGCCGGTGGATGCCCAACTGTAGCGGTCCTGGCCACAGGGCCTTGCCTGTCAACCATGTTCTTCCTGTTCTGCGGATGTGGCATGTATCACATCTTGCTTGTAGTGGCACGCAGGACATTGGCATCCTCCCCACCATGTGCCGTAAGAAATTCCTTTTGGGAAAAAAAATGACCCAAAACAAAAACTTTTAAAAAAAGAGGGGAAAAGTGGAATAGCAAAGAAAAAAGGAGGCTGGTTAGAACCCCACCACCACAAAACAACCAAAAGAAAATAGAAAAGGAAAAAAAGGGAAAGGAGCTCATCCATGGCGTGGGATCACTTTCCAGGAGGGCTTGCCAGCTTGCAATATATCTTCCAAGAAGAAGGACAAGCATGCAAATTCAAGTTGAGTGCAAATTTTCTACCGTGCTGACTGTAGAAATGCATGTGCTATGTACCAACAGCTTGTGTCCCAGACTTCCCCAAAATTTCAGCACAGAAAAACTCTTGCCTGACACCATCCGGCAAGGTGGTTCAAGGATGACGTGAATACCTGACATGGATTAATTTGCTATGGCAACATAACTGTCGATGCTGCTGTTGATGCTTTGTCAAAAACCCAAGAAAAGAAAGCCGACTTGATCAATGAAGCGTATTCTGCATGCGGTCAATTCCTGCCCAAAAAAAAAAAAAAAAAAA
>SZWC01002958.1:142006-158339 GCA_023375785.1 Penium margaritaceum | reverse complement strand
AAAAAAAAAAAAAAAAAAACCCCAAAAAATTGCTCATGCAAATTGCTGATAGTGGTTGAATCTGGGAACACTGGCTCATATTGGCCATCCTTCCCCAACACTGGTTGCAGTTTCAGCCACCCTTCACTCTAAAAATAACACGGTCTCAGAAAGCTGCACCAAAAAAAAAGAAGGAAAACAGGAGTATCCATGCCTACTGAGTCGCCATGCCTACTTCCTTTGTGCCCGTTCATCAAAGCACGCTAGGTTACAACTACTATCTGTATTCTGTGCAGTTCTATAGTACAATGGACTCCTTGTATTATAACATTAAAAAAAAGGAGAAAAACAAAACCCGAGTATCAACCATTGACGGCCAGTACTACATGTGACCCTTTGCAAAGCCGTGTAATGCTTACACAGACAGAGTCCTGATTCAAGTTCAGGGGGAACAACTAGAATATGAATTTTGTCACGGGAAGAAAAAAATCCCTTCTACAGAGGAATCAGAAAGCGGAACAATTTTCTTGCTGAGGAAAATTTGCATGTAAATCTTTCAACCATTGTCCAGTGACAGCCTCATGAGAGTCTTTCTTAAGGCCCAGTTGCAGAAGTCTTTCATGCCCTGGAGTGGCCCTGCAATGCAGATTCATGCTACTCAAGAAAGAAGTTCTGATGTGCCTCTTGATTCACTGAGTCACCGGAAACAGGAGAAAAAAGAGAACAAAAGAAGAAAAAGGACACCCTGGACACTTGAGGGGGTTCCAGTTCTGGGTTGCCCGGTGGGAGTGGAGTCCTTCTATGTGGGCTTGGGCGAGCGGTGGCTTCAGGAGCAGCTTCGCGGCATCAACCACCTATGCCGCATGGATGACGTCCAGGCCGCGATGACGCTCCTTTGCCTCTGCGTCGACCCGCGAGCGGACTTCTGCGCACGGGCCCTCCCCCCGGAGCCCTGGTGGCTGGCGGTTCTCAAGCGTTTTGACGCAGCTGTCTGGGAGGTGGTGCTCTCCCTGCTCCAGGTGTCGGCAGCAGCAGAGGGGATGGTGGACGCAGAGCTTCACCATGAGGAGGAGATGACTTGATGGGAGGTGGGGGCACCTTACTCAAGAGAGGAGGAGATGACTTGATGGGGGGTGGGGACACCTTACTGGAAATAGGAGCAGATGGCTTGATGGGAGGTGGGGGCAAGTTACTCGCACAAGGAGGAGATGATCTGATGGGAGGTGGGGGCACCTTACTGGAAAGAGGAGGAGATGACTTGATGGGAGGTGAGGACATCTGAGTAGCATGCGGAGGAGATGGCGTCATCAAGGGAGGAGAGGGACCTCTCGCAAGAGGAGGAGGAAGACGGTGAGAAGGAGGGGAATTGGTGGAAGGGGGAGGCTTTGTCACAGGAGGAGGAGGATGCAGACTCTGCGGTGGGGGGTTGAGCTTGGAAGGGCTCCACTGGGGAGGGGCTTTTTGAGGTGGGGGCAGCCACGGAGATGGTGGGGGCACCGCTGGTTCTGCATGCCAACACCGCATGCAAGGTGCTTGTTTTCCTTCTGAATACTGACAAGAATACTTCAGAAGAAACACACGAGGGCAAGAAGGGCAGCAGCATGAACTCCTTCTTTCCCCATTCATCACTGCAAACATTACCACACTCACTATGCAAGTCAAACAATAAAAGCAAACAATACCGCATGGGAGGTGGCCATTGCAACATAACTTGGCTCCACATCACGATGAATGCTCCATGTAGGTTCCCCATGCACACGTGTTGTGCATGGGCTTTACTAACAGTGCTGGATTAAATTTCCTCACTCATACCAGCTGAGGAGTCCGGAGTGTTGGTGGCCATACAAATATGTACAGCCAACTGGCATGGACATGAGCAAACATGCTGAGGACGAGCCACAGACATGGCCATGAATGATGCGTGAATTCAAGAACCCTGGAGCCTCTCCTCCCTCCCCAGGATGCCCTTGTGACACTATGAAGAGACAAAGGTCAACATCCTATCCCTCCTGTTGGAAACATGTCTAGAGCAAGGGGAAAAATCCCTTGGACAAACGGAGCTCAGTCACAAGTCACAAGGCACAAGTCCTGCACCTAAGCATTCTGGCAACAGCCTTGCAACTGCTTTGAGCCGCCTCTAGAAAGTGACAGTCTCACCAACACATGTAAGCCTAGCATACACCAAAAGTTCATCCACTAAAAACAAAACTAGATGGAGAATGTTCATTCCCCTCCTTACCCAAAAGAGTCGACTATTTTTTCTTTCCTTTGCTTCCATGGCATCGCTGCCGTGTCTTGGCTCAGCCATTCCCCCATTCACCCATTCCTTTTCACTTTGCTCCTTGCTCTTTAACTCATTGGTGCAACATCTCTTGGTTTACTGTTGGTGCTTCTCTCATGTGTCCTTGCGTTCTCAGTACTCACTTCTTTCCACCTCCTGCTTCTATCTTATTTTTCTTCGTCTTCTTCTTCTTCTTCTTCTTCTTTGCCTTCCTCTTCTTCATTTTCCCCTCCTGCATCTATCTTTGAGTCTATATATTGTTTCCAACCTACATGTCCACTATCAGTACTCTGGTGCACTCTGGGGCTTCCGCTTGCTTCAGTGCCTTCTCACATCAGTGTGGTTTTTTTTTTTTACGTGGTCTCAAAGCTTCAGGCAAGACATCTAAGTCTTGCTTGAGCCCATCATCTTCTCCACTGCCCCATCACTGCCTCCTTGGCTTGGCTCTTCCCCGGACCCTTGCGCTTCCATCTACACTATTGTCCAATCCGGTAGAGCAAGTGCTTCTGCCACTGTGGACGGCTCTCCCTGAGCCACGAAGGCATAACTCAGACCAGTCCACTCACCAGTTGTAGCATCATTCTGTCATAGTGGGATAGATAAGCGCGAGCTGCGTCTTACTGCCTGATGTTGCAACGGCTGCTGCTGTTGCTCTTGCTGCTCTGGTTCTCTTACCACAGACTCTCCCTCAGTGGAAGAGTCCTCATCATCAGAGGAGGAGGAATCTGAATCAACATCAGAGTCCTCTGTTGCGGCTCTCCCTGAAGCTACCACTCCTCTTGCCTCTCTTGCCTTGTTGCTGCTCCACCCCTGTGGTGCCTCATCGCCTGTCTCCAGTAAAACCAGCCATTCACCCGGTTTGGGCACTGGCTCGTCCTTGAACTGCTGCTCTGCTCCTATGACAGCCTTGTTGAAGTCCACGTCTTTACTACAAATCACTTTGTTGCCTTGTAGGTCCCAGAGCCTGTAAGAGTGCTGGGTACTGTCGTACCCCAAGAGCAGACATTTATTGGCCTGCGGATCCAGCTTACTGGCACCCTCCCTCGTCAGCTTCTTGGCATAGGCCTGGCAGCCAAACACTCGCAGATGTGAGACATCTGGTTTCTTGCCCGACCATGCCTCTTGTGGGGTCATCGGCGGCAGCTTCTTTTTCACCTTTCCTCGAAGGGCTGATGCAGGTGTGAGGTTGATGATGTAGGCCGCTGTCCTAGTAGCCTCGGCCCAGAACCGTCCTGGCAGCTTTGCTTCATACAACATCGTTCTTACCATCCCGAGGATGGTTTGGTTGAGCCGTTCAGCGACACTGTTGCTCTCGGGTAACTCAGGTACTGTAATTTCTTGCGGTATCCCCTGCTCTGCCAGCCAGCCCTCGCAGGCCTTGTATTCCCCACCGTTATCACAACGAAGGGCCTTGACCTTCTTGCCTGTCTGCCGCTCAACCATTGCAACAAAGTGCTGCAGATGCTCCTTTACCTCACTCTTCTCCTTCATGAAGTACGTCCAGATCTTCCTCGTTTTGTCATCTGTGAAGGTGAGGAAGTACCTGCAGCCTCCGACTGAGGCTGTCCGCATAGGCCCGCACACGTCGGTGTGGACCAACTCGAGAGGTTCATTCGCCAAATCTCCGTGCTTGTTCCCCTTGCACCCTTTCCTCTTAGCCTTGCCCATGAGGCAGGCCTCACATACGTCCTTCACCTTCCCCGCACCCTCTCCCTTCCTTCAGGCCAGGCCTCGTACCAGCTCGTGCTTGCCCATTGTCTCCAACGTGGAGTGGGCGGCGTGGGCCAAGCGCCTGTGCCAAATGTCTTGGCCACAGTTCGCTTCCGATGCCGTGGCAGTCCCAGCGACTGCTTCGGGTTGGGTGGGTGCTGCAACATCCGCTGATTTTGTTACATCTGCTGCTGTTGACGGGCGGCTGCTTTCTGCCTCTACCACCTGACTGCCCCCGGCAGTCATGGCTGCCCCAGCTTCGGCAGCACCCTCCACCTTGGTTTGGAGGATGTAGAGGCCGTCCACGCGTGGAACATCCGCCATCACACTCTTTGCAGCGTACTGTATTTTCACTGCCAACGTGGGAAGGATAACGGCCCTGTTCTTGTCAAAGACGACCGTCATGTCTCGGTTAGTAATCTTGCCAACAGAGAGTAGGTTGGCAGCAAAGTTGGGCAGATAGACTGCCTCGGTGAGCTTGAGCTCCTTCTCTTGGCCCTTCACCTTGATGGTGACCAGCTTGTCACCCACCCCTTCAGCTGGTTCCACCCTCCCGTTAGCACAACGGAAGTTGAGGTGGCAGGGGCCCATGGAGGTGAACCCCCGTTTGTCATTGGTGGAATGGTGATTTGTGCCAGAGTCAAGTGCAAAGGCCTCTGGCTTAAGGAGTGCATTTCCAGCGCCAGTCGTGCCTTGTGCCATCAGTGCGGTGGGCTTCTTCCCACCCTTGCCTCCCTTGTCACCCTTCTCTCCCTCTCCCTTGACCCCTTCCTTCTTTGGAGCACGGCACTCGCATGCCCAGTGCCCTGCCTTGCCACAGCTGTGGCAGTTACCAGGCCGTCGCTTGCCCTTCCCCTTGCCGCCTGCCCCCTGTTGCTGCCCTGAGTTGCTAGTGCCGCTGCTACCTGCCGTGCCCTTAGCCTAGGCTGCGATGTTGGCCTCGCTATGGCTACACCGCATAGCCTCATTGCGGATGTACTCTGAGATGTTTGAGTACTTCACGTGGTCCTCTGGCCAGCCACCAATCACAGTAATCATGGGGCCCCAGCTTGGTGGAAGAGCCACAAGGAGAATCATCCCCTGCATTTCGGCTTCAAGGCTCCAGCCCATGTTGCTGGCTTGCTGAAGGAGAGTCTCAAACTGCTGCAAGAAGTTTAGGACGTCCTCGCCTTCAGTCAGCTGCATCCTCAGCAACTTTTGGAGGATGAACAAACAGTTGGCGAGGGAGTCACTCTGGTAGACCTTGCATAGTTTCTTGTATGCCTCAGCTGCGTTTTTGATGCCGGAGATATGAGAGAGCAGATGCTGCTGCAGTGCTGAGACCAGAAAGGCCATGCATTTCTTGTTGGCCTGCTTCCACACTGCGAGCTCCTCTGGTTGGGATGAAAGTGGTTGGGCAGCCTCCCCTGTGAATTAGGGGAGGAGATCACGGTCATCGACTATGATATCAAACTGCCACTTCCAGAGCGAGAACCCTGTCCCATCAAATTTAGGAATTGGCGCATGAATGCCACTCCCTGCCTCTACTGTGGACATCACAGCTCCAGTGGTGGCCACAGGTGTGCTAGTCCACGAGCCTTCGTCGATGGCGCTCTTGCTTTTCTCCTCGACGGTATGTGGAGCCATGGTACCTGCGGTTGAGGTGGATCTGCTTCCGTTGAGGCCGCTCTGCTACACCTGCTGTTGATGCCAAGGTCAGGTTGATGGAGCCGATGTCAGGCTGATGAGAGGCCTTGGACGGAAGGCCGAAGAGGAGCACCTGTAGGTGTGATAGAGCGTCTGCGCTCCTCACGTTTGCTGAGCTACTGAGCAACCTGTATGCTTTTTGCAACTAAGTCTCACACAAGGCGTGGGCCCATAACCCTTTTGTTATTCCCGAGTCACGTGGCCTGAGGCTCTGGTCTAGAAAACAGCGCCGGAAAAATGGCAACTGCCGACCGTCCAAGGGAATTTCACACAAGGATCACGATCATCCCCAAGGAATTAACTATGCCTCTGGTGAGACCTAGCTACCCAGGTGCTTTCGCTCAAGGTCTTAGGGGCTCCCACCCTCTAAGCCTTCTTCTTCCTTGGTGTGAGAGCCCAACAAATTATGTCAGCACTCTCACACGAGCAAGATTACAACCACCTTAGCAGTTCACATCAAGCTCAGTCTCAAGCGCTCAGCTCAAACAAGAGACATCAAGTGAAGGAGTAGTTGAGACAATGGCAAGTGCAAGGCATAAATAGCTGAGGAGTGCCTTTGGCAGCCGAAGCGCGCACGCCTTGGCTAACCCAAAGCGCGCGCGCCTCGGCCGATGTCACTCCTTTAATTAAGGAGGTCATCCCCTCAATCAAGGAAGACATCCCCTGATCCAAGGCACATCTTGCATCTTCCAATCCGACCGTTGGATCAGCCCGAAACATGGACAGCTGACAGTTTGACACCTGTTCTTTCCATCAGTACAGTCAGATTGACAATCTGAATAGCCATCATCAGAAAAACCCAGGGGACTTCTCCTTGAACAAGGACAGTGCATTCTTGGTCTGTTGGATCGGACCCAGGGGACTTGCTCCACATGAGCAGTGCATGCCTCGTCCGTCCACTACTTGCCAATTCTGGAGACTAGTGGCCAAGGGGCATTCATATAACAACATAACCGCAACAAGTGTAGAGGGGTTCTTTGTGTGTTTTTTTGCGTTTGAGTCAGTCTTAGGTGGTAACTATCACCATGTGAGGATTGTGGGTTGATAGCACAACACCACCAAGGCGCAGCTAAGGGTGCAAATCAGCTCCAACTCACCATGAGAGTGATACCTGTGTCCTGTGCCAAGGTTTACTATTCTTCTTGTGTGTTTCTAAGTTTCTCTGTGTATCAAGTGTGCCGGATATGTAAGGCACTTGTCTCTAGTGATTGGAACCAAAGGATTTTCCTAAGAATTCATCACAACCTCGCCAAGACGTTCACTTTGCAGCAGTTCCATTTTATTGTACACTTCACCAATGATGCCGAAACTTTGAGAGAATATTCTATGACTCATAAACTTCCCAACAAGACTTCTCACATCTCTTAAGACCACATTTTGAGTGCCTCACAAAGATCATTGCTGAAACAACCGGGTCTCTGTACAAATTTCCAGAAATTTGCCGAGGTTGCAAAATCGAGCTTAGGCCTTGGTCGAGGGCACTTTTGGCCATAAGTGAGCAAGCTGCATGTGGCGCAACATGTTTCATTCTCCAACAGCGGTGTCCTGGAAATTTGGAGAATTCTCGCTGTTCGAGCTGCTCGAGCACGAGCAAGTGAGGGACAGGAGCTACCGCTGCCACATTCATGACTGCCACTTCACCCAAGGAGTTCCACATAGTGGATAAACCCATGGGTGTATCAAAGTTTATAAACTGGAAATTTTGTATGCAACTTGTCTTCAAGGAGTGCGGGCTTTGGGAAATCATGATGGGAGCAACGCAAGTGTTGGATGCGAGCGCGGCATCAGCACAAGTAACGGCATCAACTTCTTCCTTGGCGGCGATGCGTGGGCGTGCGGGAGACGAGGGGGCAGCTGCTGAAAGAGGAAAGAAGTTTGCAAAGGAAAATCACAATGTGTTGATGTTTCTTGTGATGAACATTGCTCCACTGCAAATGTCCCATAGCGATTTGGTTGCTGCTCCGTGACCATTTTGGCAAAGTGTGCAATGGTGGAGATGATTCCATGCAATACTACAACCGGGTGATGGAGTTGGCGGAGCAACTCGGAGCCGTGGATGCCAATTTGGGGAGCAACAAGGTTGTCCTCACTCATTTGGAGGGGTTTCCGGAGCCGTACCAACCCCTCGTGGTGGGTTTGGAGGTACTGTCGGACGACCTCAAGCTCAATGAGGTCACCACAAAACTTCTCCATGAAACTTCTTCACTTTCGGTGATGGAGTTGGCGGAGCAATTTGTTCTTCACTTTTGTGTTGAGTTTGAAGATGGGGATTGACAGGGGTTGAAATGTGTCCGCGGACGTGCACTCCAAAATTGGACCAAATCCTTGAGTTATAAACAATACTTAAGACTTGCTGACTTTGAGCCAGAATTTTGGTTGTCCCCCAATAACATCCCATGTGACTGGATCCAGTGGATTTGATCCACCGGACGGCTTGTCAGTCACCGGTGAACAATCCACCGAATGTGCCTTTGTTACCCACATCTGGTGGATTTTCCACTGAAAGTTGCTTTGACTATCTCCCCAAGCTATTGCTAACACCCCATCTTTGAGTCATCATATCTCTCCATACTTGTTGCATTCTGGGGGTTCCAGCTGCACCGGATTCAGAAACTTGTCAACATTAAGGAGAAAATCGTCCAATTTGGGTGTAGAACATTCTTTGAGCCTATACATCAAAGTAAAAGGTTTTTTTCTCTCTCGGTGACTCATTGGTGCCTCTTGGAGGTTCACTAGGGCATGCGGAGGGACACTCTTCAACATTCTCCGCCTTTCACCTTCCTTGCCAGCTACTCCTACTTGCTCTCACTCATCTTCTGCTATTCCTTCCAGCCCTTTGTAGCTTGCTATCCCAAGCCCGGCCAAGCTCCTTGTGTGCTGGTCCGTGGGTTGCACTTTGGTCAAGCAATCTGTAAGCATGTTGTACATGCTGTAGTGCTACAGCACCACTTCTCCCTTCTCCACCATGCATAGTGATAGTCCACATGGATGTGCTTCATCCTCGTGTGCTGTATCGGATTATTGGTCAACCAGATGGAGCCAGTGCTTCCCTCTTATACTATCGTAGGCTGTTTGTGCGGCACACTCAGCCCCTCCAGCAACCTACAAAGGCACACCACCTCCTTGACTGCCCCTACTAGCATGAAGTACTCTGCTTCCAATGTAGAGATAACAACACAGCTTGGCTTCCTTCTGCACCAGAAGACCGTTGCAGTAGCAAGGAAGAAAACATAACCGGATGTGGCCTTCCACTTGTCCAGATTGCCAGCATTGTCTGTACCCATGGAATAGACCAAACATAAGGGATTGCACCACTCCTTGCTGTTGAACTGAAGGCATGCGTGCCACATTGTCTGTAGGTGCCGGAGGATTAGGTTGACCGGCTTCCACTGTAGTGGCCCCGGACAGGCCACGTACTGATGCACTCACCACCATGGTGTCCATGAAGTCACACATTGCCAATTGGTAGGGCACCCGCGACATGTCCTCACAGTCATCTTTTGCTTGTGGGGTCATTGCCGCACTTAGTTTACAGGTCATGGAGAGGGGGATGGTGACTGGCTTGCAATCTGACACGTCATAATGCTTTAAAACCTCCACCACGTACCTGTCTTGTCCCAACTAAATCATGCGTGCCCATCAATTTTATATAATGCTCATCCCAAGGGAGAAACCTATCTCCTCCATGTCCGACATGTGGAGCCTATCGCTCATTTGCTCTTTCACCTGTTGTGTGCTCTGCAACTCCGAGGAGCATATGATCAGGTGTTCCACATACAATGCAATGATATGATGGAGCCTCTTGTGGCACCACACGCACACACTGCGATTTGACTCACATTGTTTGAAGCCAAGCTATATCATGAAACTTTCTATTTGTTCTTACTAGTGTGAGGGCCATTGTTTTTGCCTATACAAGGAATTTCACAGCTTGTACACCTTGCCCTCCAGTGCCGCTACCCCATCCGACACCTCAATGGAGATTTTTTTGGTTGATGATGCCATTGAGGAAGGCCGTCTTCACGTCCATATGGTAGAGCTCCATATCCTTCACGGCTCCTACAAGGATTGTCCAACTACAAGGATTGTCCAAATGCTTATGAAATTGGCATCTGGGGTGAATGTTTCATCTTCGTGCTCACCCTTATACTGCACGTACCAAGTTTCCACGAGCAAGGCCTTGTTCTTTTCCACTACAAGTTGTCGTATAAACTTGTTCCTGAAGACCCATTGTGCGCCATTGACCTTAGCATCTTTTAGTCTATGAACGAGGTTCCATGTGTTATCTTTGGTAATGGAAACCAACCGTGATTTGATGGCGGCGTCCTACTTACCCCCCTTGGGTAACGCAAGCGGCTTCTACATGATTGTTAACTCTACTGATGCATCCAGTATTCACCATGCCATGTCGTTTCATCGAATGGTGCTTGTGGTGAAGCACTTCCCCGCCCTCCGCTACCTCAGGCTGTGGTGCAACTGTTTTGGTGGTGCCTTGTCACTATACAACAATTCTTCTGGCTTTAATTGGTCCGGTGAAACATCAAGGAAACAGCTCCCAATGGGTCTCTCCAGCTTTGGTAAAGCAGCGACCACAAACACAGCACGTTCTGAGGTCTTTCCTCTTACGCCCAATGCAAAGTCCACTGGAAGTTCGCGCTTTGACACTCATAGTGCCTCCTCAAATAGATATTCCCAAATGATCTCTTGCCTAGCTGCATCATTGTCGGAGTCCTCCACGGTGGCTGCTGCCTCTTCCCCCATGCCGGGTTCCAACACCATGTCCTTGACATCTACATCTGCTGGGTCCTATTCATCAAGGAGAAAAAATCGTTCCCCCTCTTTTGGAGAGTTCACGTTGCTCATGTCGTTCTTGCTGCTTTTTAAGCCCTGATTGTCATCAAACGCGATGTCACGGCTGTGGATGATTTCTTGCTTGTGTAGTTCCAAAAGTGGATATGCCTTCTGCACGCTTTAGTAGTCCACAAACAAACACAGCTTTTTCCATGGTTCTATCTTGCTATCACGCCACTATGTCACTTGCACTAGTGTGTGCACCATGCACATGAACATCTTCGGTGTGTCACATTTAGCTTGCGCCCAATCCAATCCTCCAATAGCATCTTCCTTCTGCCCTTACCATTCAGCACTATTGTTGGGTTGAGGTTAGTGGTGCAGCTTGTTGTATGCATAGCCTTCACCTAGAATCCTTACGGCAACCCCGAATCCACAAGCGTGTTCTACACCATGTTGAGCAGCGCCTAGTTCACCTGCTCCGCCACCCCCCTTGGATTGTGGTGAGTATGGCTTTGTGGGTTCCCAAATGATGCCACACTACTTTATCCATCCACTACAGCTCACGTACTTTCCATCATTATCACTGCACACCGCCCTGACCTTCTAGCCATTTTGTCTCTCCACCACCCTAACATACTCCTTCAGTTGGCCAAGGAACTTGCCTTTCCGCTTCATGCCGTACATGAAGAGCTTCCTCCTGTAGTCACCAATAAAAGTGATGAAGTATTTCAAGCCTCTATTTGACGGTATCTTGAATGGTCGACACACATTGCTATGTACGATCTCCAATAGGTCCTCTAATAGATCCACTTTCTTATTGAATGCCTTGTGTTTTTTGTGCCCAAAATACAAGGCTTGCATTTTTTGTGTACCATTGCATGTACTGTTGTGTTTGTTAAACCGTTGATGATGACAGTACTCGGGTGCCAAATTCCCCAACCATTGGTGCAAGAGCTCTAGATCAAGGCTTCCTACCTTGGCCACGTTAACAATACACTCTTGTGAGTCTGCTGTGACTGATGTAGAGGATTACCTTGGTCCTTATGATGTACAGACTGCTCTCGCACCCTCAAGAAACACACGCTCAGAATATTAGCCTAGCCGAGGACGTAATGTACGTCACAAATTATGCTCAACAACTTCTTACCATCCAACACGACTTCCACCTCCACGTCACCTTGGCTTGCCGCTGGCTCAATTTTGTGGTTTGCGATTATCATTGAGCTGGCGGACTTCTCATAGTTGACAAACCCCACCTTCTCAGCCTTAAAAACAAGGGAACACCTATTGGTCATCATGAGGAAGTGGTTCTTGTTGCCATTGAGGAGCAACTAGTTTGCACCAGTCTGGAACTAGTTTGCACTAATGCGCAACCAGGTTGCACCACTCCAAAATCCATCTGAACCGATCTGCAACCTGTTCCCACCAATCCACAACCAGTTTGGACCACACTAGACCCAGTTTGCACTAATCTGAAACCAGTTGGCACCAATCCGCAACTACTTTGCTCCAATAAGATCTCATTTCCCACCATTCGGCAACTAGTTTGCACCACTCAGTTTGCACCAATCTGCAACCTGTTTGCCATCTGTATGCAACCAATTCCCACCAGTATGAAACTTATCACAAGTATGCATACAGATCTCACCTTCCTGCACGAGTTAGCAACCGGTTTGTATCAATACAATTTTTTTTGAGGATTTCGTATCCTAGCTAATCTAGTACAAAGGATAGCACATTGTTGTAAAGATGTGAGTAGGAGCCTGTGGCATCAATTTCAGAAAGGAATGAACAGATCATTACTGACAAAAAAGTGATCCATGTCGGAAAATGGCCTTGTTGACACATTTCCATAGTAGTTACACTTGCCAGAGAATGAATCCAACGTCCTTCAAAGACATGGTAACTTGTAAGAAGGAGAATGTTTCTTTCTAGCAACCATATCTTAGGCCCTTGGTGCATGTGAAACTTACCTGCCAAAGCTCGGGCCGGTTGCTCAGTGCAAGCATGTGTGCCAAGCCTTCGCACTGTCCGGCTTACATGGAGTTGAGCCTGCCATTGTCGGCATTTAGCTTGCATGCCCACTGTATTGTGCTGATGGTGGCGGCCTTCATAACACGTGATTGTGCCAGTCCGTGGCGGCTTTGCATGCTCTATTTTCTTGATACATATCTTCCAATAAAAAAAACTCATGTAAAAGTGTTGTGCACACCCGGACGGTTCTCACGAGGACACCCAGTTCATTCGTCACATAGTTACTCGCCAAAAAGGATGACGTGTCACCACACTAGCTACCTGAAACCCGGGAAAGTAATTTTGAACTGTTCCAAAACGACAAGACATCCCACCAAATATGAAATATGTGATCAGTCATGAGATGTGATGAGACTTGATGAAGAAACCCTATTACACTTGTAGAACATATGAAGGCATTGATTGAATAACCATGGGCACGAGACCAGAGACCGCGTCTTCAACACTGGATCTTGCAAGCAAATGACTTGAGATAAAAGAACAATAAGAGAGTGTCCTTTACCGTTGGAATGTGACAAAAGAGTCTTGTAGAGCACAAGAGTTTACAAGTATGCCCTTATGCACAATATTGTTTGTATGATTGGCTAAATGAAGTACAAAGTAAAACTCCATGAGCGACAATGAGGCAGGACACCCTGAAACAAAGGGACAGGAATCAAGTGAACCAATTTTTGGATGAAAAATGGTATGTGCACCTCAAGAGCTCGAGGTTGGAGTTTTGAGGTGTCAAGGTCTGGAAAAACACACGTATGATGGGGTCCATTCCGATTTCAGGCCGGACGAAATGTATCAACAGGATTATTGGCAAGAGGAGTACCGCGATGGCGAATCCATCACATCATCCCTCTGCTTTCGCTAGAAGAAATAACGTGGCATAGGTGTAGGATGCATGTTTTTGCTAAATGCCCTTAGACAACCGAATCTATCATTGGAGCTATGCACTTGAACAAAATCCACTAAGATGACCATTCACATGCCCTCCTTGGACTTCAAACACCAAGGGCTAACTTTATCTTATAATTACTTGCAAAATGCTTAACTCCTACATCAAAGCTTTGCACTATGCGGTGTTTTGTGAATTTTGGATGGAGCATGTCTCACATATTACAGCTTCCATTGCTGACAAAATGCATTCATTTATGCCAAAGTGGAACCACGTGCTCTAAGGTCTCTTTGACCTTTGCTACATTTAACCTTACATTTCCTGCGAGACAAGGTAGATTAGCTTTCTTTTACATCATCTCTCCCACTGTTTTGTGCCAAGGTGGAAGTTCCTTCAAGATAGCTGGGAGGATTTCATTATGAAAAAATGATCTTGAGAGCATGAATCCTAAGGATCCTCACCCAACCAGAAACCACCGCATGCTTGATCACAAGAGAACAATTGAATAGAGGAGTGTATGTGACACATTGACCTTTTTTCTTTTGTACTAGTAACATTCATCAAACATGCGTCGTCCGAAACCGAAGTTAACATAAAAGGCCTTCAGCCCATGCGTCTGAATGATGCTCATGCATGGCCAGTGCTGAAAACCATGATGTCTAATTTAGTAAAGTATAGATCACTCAAGGCAATCCCACACAGTGCTACATCTCCACCATCTTGCGTATTCATCAGTAGCATATACGTGTGCGCGTTTGCTGTCAACATGTTATGACAACATGCGGAAAATCAACAGTATAGAACTAATGATGATAAGAGAACTCTTCAACAATTATGCTACAATCACCATCTAGAAAAGGTAGTCGATCATCTCCCCTCCACTTGTCGAGGTGTCACACATTTGGCGGGCCTTCTTTGGAAGAGGCGGAGGGGGCCTTCCACCACTCGGAGAAGCAGGTGTACAAATGATTCTGCCCACAAAGAGCTGTCGTGGTGCGCATCGGAATCCATAGTTGTATGCCACCATCTGCTGAAAGGAGCCAAAGAAGCGGGCAAGGAGGCCAAGGCAAGTGTCGCCGCGCACCACGCTACGGGGCTTGCTGCCNGCCATGTCTGCTGAGACACACACCTGCAAGGGGTCGGGTAGGACGCAGGGGGATGGGGGGGGTGGGGGGAAGCGTTGCATGTGCATGTGCGACGTGAAAGTGACACATTTTGTTCAGAGCGCATTCATTCTTAGAGAAAACTTGCACGTGCACGCTGCCAGGCATATGCGTTGTCCTTGAGGCGAATTGGAGGAGTGGTCCTGTGGTCGACGAGGG
The DNA here is from genome assembly GCA_023375785.1 of Penium margaritaceum. Lineage (NCBI taxonomy): Eukaryota > Viridiplantae > Streptophyta > Zygnematophyceae > Desmidiales > Peniaceae > Penium > Penium margaritaceum. The sequence goes on along the minus strand of SZWC01002958.1, from coordinate 143,650 downwards.
GCACACGTGCGCTGTTGCATGGCTGCATAAGCATGCGCACACAGTAGAGAGTGCACAAGGCACGGCAGGGTTGAATGGGGTGGCCAGTGGTGCAGAGCAAAGGTTAAAGAAAAATCCTCCTCATAGCTCACCAGTGGGCTTCCACACTCTCTGAAGTGGGAACAACGAGGGCTGCCTGCAATGCCCAGCAGACGGTTAAGGTCGGCCACAATTTCTTTTTATGCCTCACCTGCTGTCCTGACGCAAGCAGGTCTAAGTCAGCAAGTTGGAGTCTGTCGCAGTAGATGCCAGGGTTTAGCGCATAGAACGCAAATGCATCCAGCTTGAACTTAGTGCGAATGCTATCACAGGTTTCGCCTTTCTGCGCCGTGTAGTAATTTGTGCAGTTGGGCAATGAGGTGGGCGTCTCGCCACGCCTCACACAGACCTGCAGACATAGACGCGGCCACAGAGAAGTTGGAAATGTTGCTTGTAATGTAGAGAGTGGCTGGGGAGACTGGCCAGGAACAAGACAATAGCAGAAGTGAAGGCACAGGTAGACCTCCATTTCACATGGCTAAACGGATGCTGCGCTACGCTTCGCTGTGCTGCGCTGCGCTGCCTCTCCGTGCCGCCAAAAAAGGATATGCATGTTGTGGCATCCAGTAGCAGGATTGACTTTTCTTTGACATTTTGCGAAACTTGTAACAAGGCAACAGATTGCGCAGCGTGGCGCAGAGATGGCTGCTCGCACGTCTCTGTGCAACAGAGACGGGCATTGGATGGACAGGGGCACACGTTGGGTCAGCTATCGTCACTATCTCCAGACACAGCTGCACCCAATGCCCCCTCCGATTGTGGACCCAACGCCCCCTCGGATTCTGCAGACAGTGTCAGTACTGCTGCGGGCAACAGCGGCAGCTGCATGTTGGGGGGGTCCGTGGGCATGACCAACGGGGGGGGGGGGGGGGGGGNCCCCCCCCCCCCCCTCTCACCTTGTATGGAGCGTCCAGTTCCAGGTGGCAGTTGCAGCCCGCCACCTTACCCTTCCTCTCCCCTCAGGTCACCGGCTGTAAGGGAGTTTGAGACCTCTTTGGCCGAAGCCACATCATGGCCCATATCGGGGCACAGCACACGTCATGATGCACACCAAGCTGTGTGAGGGTGCGACAGGACTGCATGCTTCTGACCGTGCTGGCAAGAGCAGAAGAGACGAAACAGTGTAGCGGTACACACAACGTGGGTGGGGGCCATGCACCTGCATGCCAGGCTTAGGGGCTGGCGACATGGAGCACCGAAGCCATCGGTTGAGGGTCTCAATCTCCACATAGCCGCCGGGGAGAGAAAAGCGCTGTGCCACTGCCAGGCAGTTGTCGCCCTGTGAAAGAAATCCAAGCATCGGGGACACTTCATGCGTTGTCTAGGAAAGCGATGACCATGAAATGGTGTGGTCGTGGTGCAGTGTGTATTTCATGCCTTAGATTTCTTGCAAAGAGTTGTGCATGGATTTCAACGACCTTTCTGAGACTGATGCAAAACATCCAGGTCTGCAATGTGTATTGTCCACATGCGCATGCACATGCGCACACACACAGACACCCTCACATATGCACACACACACACACACATGCACATGCTCGTGCTTGCGTGTGAACACACGCATGC
>SZWC01002958.1:119533-130114 GCA_023375785.1 Penium margaritaceum | reverse complement strand
AGAAGCTATACTGGATTGACTTGTTTAAGGAGGTGGAGACAAGGTACTTATGCTTTGTGTGCGACCAAGTATTCCAAGGGGAGTCTGGCCAAACGAATTTCAAGACTTACCTCAAAGCGCACCACACAATCATCTCGTGCAATATCTTCTACCCATCATCAGAAGGAGAGGTGCACAGTCATGGGGCGCCAGTCCAATGTGCTGTGATTTGGGTTGTTTATCCCGATGATTTTCATCCCGACAAGATAAAAGTAACGATAGAATGTGTCACAATAATTTATCGCTATCTTACCTTCCTGGAGGGGGCGACAACTTTATCTTATCTTTATCTCCCGCAATAATATTCCCCAAACACGATAACTATCCTTTTTTGGTCGCGATAATTATCTCCCCATCACCATTATTGTCCACCTCATCACGATAACTATCCTCCACCAAAATGATGATTATCCCCTTTCATGTATAGCTTTATCCTCCCAACGCCACATGCATAGTGTATGTATGTGGTGTTGGGGGGGCATAGAGGAGGGGGAATGAGGGGGAAGGGGAAAGAAGGAGACGGGGGGAGGGGGGAGGAGGGAGAGGAGAGGAGAGAATGGATAGAGAGATGCGTTGCTTTTGAAATGACTTGGTCAAATACAAGTACATTCATAAGTAAAGATACAGGTACAAATACAAGAGTGAAGTACCTCATCGTGGAGTGTCAAACCTCATGTGCCACGAGTTGAGGCACATGAGAGCACAGAGGGTGGCATCGCTGAGGCGGTGGCGGCCCTACCCAATGATGTGGCGGCCAAGGCTGAAATTGCGCTAAACAGACGCGCTGCTTGTAGGCACGGCATACAGCTCCATCGCGCACTATCGCATGCCCATCAGGTCGATACACGTGCTCCAATAGTGATGGATAGGGCCCGTCCGCTCATCACACCCATGGAACCGCTCTGCCTCGTAGTACGAAGCAGCACTACCCTATGTCGCCTGCACGCCCCCTACCCCAACGGTCCCCCGGGCTGCCTTGGCCGTCAACGCTGCTGCAAGGAGTTTCCCACCCACTCCATCCTCTCTCGCCGGTGTACTGCTCGTGGATGCTATCGTGCTTGCACTTCCACTCCTCGTACCACTCCCCGCTGCCGCTTGTTGGCTTACCTCCTCCGCCTGCTGCAGATAAGGACCAAGAACTCTGTGGAAACGAGTGCGAGACTGCTCATCTGTCTCATACGCGACAACGTCAAGAGCCATCTTGATAAAGCAATCAAGGCCCTTGGACGGTTCCATCATCACCGCCACCCATGGGACATCGAAGATGAAACTCTTGTTGTTGCTGTACTACATGAGCTGCTCCACCGCCAGCACCAATGCCTTTCTCAATGCTGCAGACACGTCCTCCTCATCTTTGTAGGCATTCACCTGTGTGAGAAGACTGATAGTTTAGGACGACCTTGTCTCTGGTCACGTACTTTTCAGACTCCATCTCTGCTCCCATGGTGGCGAATGGGGCAAGGATCTCAAACACCCACTCTAAAAACATTGCATCGTTCACCATCCAGCGTGAATGGCCATTTGGCGGACTCTGTTCATCCTACCATGAAGTGCACCCTTCTCTCTTTCGTCTCCTCAAAGACCTGCAACATTTGGAAGGTGTTACTGTAGCTTGTGGGGGCATCATCCACAAGCTATTCGGCCTTCTCCATGCTGAGCTCATGCGAGATTGCGGTGAAGTTAACCGAGTTGCGCAGCATCTGCACAATCTTTCCCACCTTTGCCACCATCCCATCGATGTCGCTGTTGTGCTGAATGATAACTTTCATCACCGTCAGCGGCCACCACCTATCACAGTCAGTGTTAGGTGGCAGTCGCAACCGAGTGTATCATGACAAGGGGTCATAAGCGTGGTTGAAGATGATAGTGGTGCGTTGGAAGTTGCCGATGGGGCTAATGGAGAGCAAGGAGTGCAACAGTATGTGGAAATTGCTGAACGTGGGTGCCAAGCTGCTTGGTAAGGACACATTGAAATAGTAGATCAAGATAGATCAGACCCTGTACAAGCATTTGTGCAAGGAGAAGCTTGAGAACACCGAGTCAAGGATCTAGTGGCTGTAGGGCCCGGGACACTAGGCAACACTAAAACGACATCATGGCCCACTTTGTCAATGAGTCGTATCGGCAAGCGACGTTCACGATGGACTTCGTGTCTTTGGAGAAATACCACACACATATAGCTCAAACCAGATGCTATACGCATTGAGAGACACAAAGAATTGCTACACCATAAAGCGGTCGCTACAACATCAAACTAGACCGTCTCCGCTTGCGCCGTGACGCGGCTTTGGAGGCCACGTGGGGCATCAATCGGACCTCGTTCCATTGGGTCCCTCACAAGAAGAACGTCATCGCCGACCGGTTGTCCAAACTGAGATTGGCTCGGTCGGCGCCGTGGCAAGTTGTGGTGGTGGGTGTACCTGATGAGTGCGCAGCTTTGGAGGAGCGGCCTTGGTGGATGCCGCTGACCTGGTGCAAGGGGGTTTGGAGGGTCGCATAGGGGCGAGGACAGCGGCAAGCCCACGATCCCCTCATCTACACGGCCTCGGAGTGCCTCCCGGATGTGTTGGGAGTGCCTTGGTGGGGTGGTAGCCAGCCAGGCGGGTGTCATCCACTCGTCTCTCATCTTGGCACCTGAGGTTAATCGACACGTGTATGGGGAGTCGCGCCGGAGGGTGGCGGCCTACCGCTAGCGATATGGTGACGACATGCCGCTAGCGACGACCTGCCGCTAGCGACGACCTGCCGCTAGCGACGACCTGCCGCTAGCGACGACCTGCCAGCTGGCCTGACGCTAGCGACAACCTGCCAGCTGGCCTGACGCTAGCGACGACCTGCCAGCTGGCCTGCCGCTAGCGACGACCTGCCAGCTGGCCTGACGCTAGCGACAACCTGCCAGCTGGCCTGACGCTAGCGACGACCTGCCAGCTGGCCTGACGCTAGCGACGACCTGCCAGCTGGCCTGACGCTAGTGACGACCTGCCAGCTGGCCTGACACTAGCGACGACCTGCCAGCTGGCCTGACGCTAGCGACGACCTGCTAGCTGGCCTGACGCTACCAGCTGTGGCCGGCAACCTGCGACCTGCGACCTGCGACCTGCGACCTGCGACCCTGGGCCTTCGACCTGCGACCTGCGACCCTGGGCCTGCGACCTGCGACCTGCGACCTTCTGCCTGCAACCTGCGACCTGCGACGTGCGACCTGCGAACTGCGACCTGCGACCTTCGGCCTGCGACCTGCGACCTCCGACCTGCGACCTGCGACCTGCGACCTTCGGCCTGTGACCTGAGACCTCTCCCTTGCGAGCTGCTCCTTGGAACAGCAGCGGCCGCCACAGCACCAACAGCAGCCGCAGTAGTGACAACGGCAGCAGCAGCAGTGGCGACGGCAGCAGCAGTTGCCTCAATGTGCCCCAGCACAGCCCCCTGTAGGCTACGCAACTCCGTCGCACCCGCTTTCAAAACCAGTAGAAGGGCTGAGTCAAAAAGATCAGGCCCCAACAAGTCACCCTGTCGCATTCCGCGTTGGCACTCCAAGACTGCAAGTGCACTGATCCCGAAGAACAATAGCTGCCCAGGTGACGCGTAGAACTGTCTCAGGAAAGGCAACCAAGAGCCGAGACTCCCGTCATACACCGCCTCAAACACGTAGTTGCGCTCAATCTTGTTGAAGGCGTTGCAGATATCGAGGCGGAGCAGCCAAAGCAAGGGATGTGCGCCCAAAATGGCCCGCACCCCCCGCACCAGCTGTGACGCCCCGTCTGATATGCCCACCCCGATCTGCAAAAGGTTGCAACACCTACGTTATGTTCTCCTTATCCCGTAGCTGCAAGACCCAACCAGCTAAGCAGAACAATCGCCTTACCCACAGGAACAGGTCGAACCACCTCCTCCTCGATGTCTCCCTTGAGCAAGGGAACGAGGCAACTGCGCCCTAAGAAGGTGGCAGCCTCCCGCGGCAACATCGCAGCAAGGATGAGAAGAGCCACGGCTGTCAAGGACGTCGGCCCTCCTGCGGTGTCAAGGATGAGGTCACAGAGCATGTCGCAAGTCATATCCCCTGGGACGGCCCCAAATCCCCGCGTCGCCTCCTACAAGGCCTCCAAAACCAGATCATGATTGAGGAGAAGCCCTCCAGGGGAAGGAAGAGGGCGATCCAAGGGGCCAACAGGGACATCGATGGGGAATGACGCTCTTGAAGAGCTCGAGAAGTGTTCTCTGTACTAGTGGCCAGAGGACGCGGTGAGAGCATCTCGACCCCTCAGCTCGAGGCATTCCGACGCACCATGCAAATTGTACGCCACATCTGCCCCTATGCCGCTACAAGCCGTTGTGCCGATGACAGGCGGGTTGTACGCCGCACTGATATCCACACCCAGCTTTGGCTGGGTTTTCCACTAGGATATCTCTTTTTCCATGGCAGTCATGGGCTCTTGCCAGCAGATTTCATGAACTGTGCGTGGTCTAGGCCAATTATTCGCATCCACCATGCCATCCGAGACGAGTTGGCAGAGATAGGCTGGGAGTTTCCCCTCCATGCGATGGTGGAGTCGGAGGGCTTGTTGTTGGGGGAGCTTCGGCTGGATGTCCTTGTGTTTGACTCGGCGTGAGTGGTGAACGTCACCACGGTGGATGCCTAGGCGGACAAGGTGGAGGGGCAGGCTCTTCCAGCGGCGGAGGCTGCAAAGGAGAAGCACTACAGGGCTGCCCTTATGCAGTAGCCGGGGTACCAGCTGCACACGGTTGCTTGGGAGACCTTTGGTGGTCTTGGCCCTGATTGTTGGTCCTTCATCCGTCGTTTGGCGGCGTTGCGCCTCGAGAGGGGTCGGGGCAGGCGAAGCAAGGCTGACTAGCCAGGGTGGTCGGCGCGGGCGGTGTCCTTGTTTGCGCAGCGGCTCTCTGTTGTTCGGTTTTGGTAGTAGTGTCATGTGCTCCGCGACTTCGGCTTACGGCGTGGGGGACTGGACCCGGCGCTGTGCAGTGTCAAGCCTTTTGAGGTGCCAAGGCCGTGGTCCCTTGGCCCTGTTAGGCTGTCTGATCTCTGCTACACTGTGCCGTTGGACGGCGAGGAGAGTCTCCTCAGTCCTTGACGCTTGTTTCCTTGCTTTTCCTGTCCTCCTTGTGCCGTGGGTGGCGGCTTTTGCATGGTTTCATACCCCGTTGATGTTCCGGTCAGGAGCGGCATTTGCATGTTCCTTCTCCTTGAACGAAGTTATCCTTAAGAAAAACATTTAAAGTGGAAGTCTTCACAGTAGCCAGATTAATGACAGTCAAGTGGGATGTGGCCCTTGTTCTGCCAAATCACAGTTGCGGAGGGGGCCGCAACAAGGCGGCTGCTGCTGTTGCTGCTGTAGTAGCAGCTCCTGCTGGGACTAACTACATGCTGCCGTAGCGTGTGCTGAAGCGTAGAGGAGGGGGCACAGCAGGAGCAAGCAGAGGGGTTGCTTGGTTACCATCCTATGGCGAAGCAGTACCTGGTGCACTGAATGAGACTGTCCTTTGTTTGGACAAGCTTCTCCTTACCTCTGTGGTTTTTTTCTCCCATCTCAAATATAATTCCATTACAGCGTTAGAAAAACACAAAAAAAGAAAAAAGGGTATCTGTTGATATTGACCAATACCCTGTTCAGTCCAGTGCAGGGTCCTGTTCTGTTGAACTTGTTGCAACCTCGTCCTTTGTATGATATGAGGAGGTTGGATGATATGAGTCATATCATCCAACCTCGTCTTGCAGTCACATGTTCAAGTCGCGTGACCACAGGACTTGTCACAGGACGTGCAAGAGAGACCGAGGGAAAAAGTTGGAAAGCCTCTCAAACTGTACAATCTTCTTTTTCCTCTCAGTAAAAAAGTGGAGACATAACATGGTGAAACGTGTTNTATGGCGAAGCAGTACCTGGTGCACTGAATGAGACTGTCCTTTGTTTAGACAAGCTTCTCCTTACCTCTGTGGTTTTTTTCTCCCTTCTCAAATATAATTCCATTACAGCGTTAGAAAAACACAAAAAAAGAAAAAAGGGTATCTGTTGATATTGACCAATACCCTGTTCAGTCCAGTGCAGGGTCCTGTTCTGTTGAACTTGTTGCAACCTCGTCTTGCAGTCACATGTTCAAGTCGCGTGACCACAGGACTTGTCACAGGACGTGCAAGAGAGACCGAGGGAAAAAGTTGGAAAGCCTCTCAAACTGTACAATCTTCTTTTTCCTCTCAGTAAAAAAGTAGAGACATAACATGGTGAAACGTGTTGTGAATGTGTTCTAGAACATGCTCCGTGGCTTTCACAAGCCGAAACGATTCTCTCACAAAAGGAAAATTTCTACCTAAAAAATGTGAAAACAGGCGACGACGACATGAGANTTACCATCCTATGGCGAAGCAGTACCTGGTGCACTGAATGAGACTGTCCTTTGTTTGGACAAGCTTCTCCTTACCTCTGTGGTTTTTTTCTCCCATCTCAAATATAATTCCATTACAGCGTTAGAAAAACACAAAAAAAGAAAAAAGGGTATCTGTTGATATTGACCAATACCCTGTTCAGTCCAGTGCAGGGTCCTGTTCTGTTGAACTTGTTGCAACCTCGTCCTTTGTATGATATGAGGAGGTTGGATGATATGAGTCATATCATCCAACCTCGTCTTGCAGTCACATGTTCAAGTCGCGTGACCACAGGACTTGTCACAGGACGTGCAAGAGAGACCGAGGGAAAAAGTTGGAAAGCCTCTCAAACTGTACAATCTTCTTTTTCCTCTCAGTAAAAAAGTGGAGACATAACATGGTGAAACGTGTTGTGAATGTGTTCTAGAACATGCTCCGTGGCTTTCACAAGCCGAAACGATTCTCTCACAAAAGGAAAACTTCTACCTAAAAAATGTGAAAATAGGCGACGACGACATGAGAAGAGCGCCAAAAACAATGGCGAGCTATGGATCAGACCTCGTCAGGTTGGCAGTCTGAAAGTTGTCGTCGGAAAAGGCCAAGATGGCTAGCGGAAGAGGGGTTCGACGGGCTGGCTTGCTGTCGCCAACCAGCCTGTCGTTCTCTCAAAGTCGCCGGTCGATACTGGCATCCAGGCCTCGTGCCTGTAGCGCAGCTATCAAGGGTGTCAGTGTTGATATCGAGCAGCTGTCCACTTGATACCGATACCGGTGCCGATACAATTAATTCTTTTCAGTCTTGCAAGAACTGCACGATAAAAGTATTGCATGAGCGATAACCACCACCCCACCCACACATGCATGCGCAGCCTATGCACATACAGGTGATGACAGGGTACAGCGCTGGCGAGAGGTGCATGTTGCACAACCCAAAGCCGCCTGTGATGGCAATGCGTATGCGACCGCCCTCGCCCCACTGTGTCCCCCACGAGTTCTGCAGAATCCAGTACGGCACGCCAGCGTTGAGCATGTATCCCACTGCCACAACTGCGTGGTTTGGCACCAAGTCGCACGCTGCCGCCTCGGCGCTGTCCAGAATGCCCTGTGAAAAAGGGCCCAATGCGTGGGGTTCAATGCAACTCAATACACTGTTTGTAAGGCTTTTTCTTTTGGCTTTCTGTTATGTCCAAGGGGGGTAGGGTGGCAATATCGCCTGTGCGATGTTGTCATCAAGAGAACTTTGAGATACTGTGAAACCAAAATCAACATCGCCATCGATATCGCGCAGAACGACCGTCCGATATCGGCGTCAATGTCGTCGATTGTCTCGATACCGGCCAAACTGCCCGATACCGGTATCGAGCTTCGAGAGGGGTGGAGGCCGACGGGCTGGCTAATGGCATCCACCCCCCTCTTCGGCTAGTCCACGTTGTACTCAAACGGCGACGACTAGCAGACCTCGGGATGCTGACCGGACCTCGTCCGATCGACACCCCATTTTTCTTTTGGTATTTTTTTTTTGTCTTTGTCTATTTTTTACGGTGAGAAAAATGTTTTCATGAATGCAGCAAAGTCAACCGGATAGTCGTCACCCTACCCTCACGCTCACGTCCTCGTCCCTATCTCCGCACATGCTTATTGATTGTCATTATTTTATAGCGAGAGAAAACAAACTCCTTCAAGTTAAAAAAAACAGGATCGTGGACTGACGGCGTCCAGTGCACGATCCATAATGTTCTACCTGTCCATGTTTGTGGGTGTGCAAAATTGTCTCACCCGGACAGTGGACAGGTTTCGCGGGAATGTATTGCGCGACCATCCGTCCACGGATGATTGCGCAAAACGATTTAATGGGTATCGGTCGATATGCATCGTTAATCCCCTTTCTTTAATGACGGGCAAAGAGCGAACCATCCAGCGTCAACAGTGGACAACACGAGAGGGGTTTTTTTCTTTTGTTGGTGTCATTGTTTTTTTTTAAAAGAAAGCATTTCTTTATAGAAATGACAAAGGGGGGTTTTTGCCAAAAAATCGCCGATATTGGCCGATATCGCAGATTTCAGCGATGGTCTGTCGATGACCGATATTGATCAATATCGGGGAACGGGGGGTATCGACCCTCCGGTCCCAGATATCACAATATCGATATCAACATCGATATTGAGTCACAATCGATATCGATATCGATATCAATAGGACCTATCATCAAACACGATGTACCGCGTTCGATGATATTGCGACGCTACCCTAAAGGGGGGTGAAGCTAAGGCTGTTAGGAAAGCAAGTCCGAGTTGAAATCTACTCTAGCTCGCCTAAACTCGTGCATTATTCTTTGAGTGCAATCTCTAGCCCACTGAGTTCGCCTTGGCTCGAACTCAAGTCGCGCCCAGGCGAGTTTAACTCGACTCCACCTGCCTGGCAACGGTCAAACTCTAAGGCTGTGTCAAAAGCAATCCGAGTCCGAGTCCGGCGCCCCCAGTTAGAGTTCAACTGAAACTTGGAGCGCTTTTCAAGGAAAATGGCGAGGCGAGTTCTCCGCGAACTCACCCCTAAACCATTGAACTCGGACTGGTGGGGGCTTGGGGTTGGGGTGGGGGTTGTGGGGGGGGGGGGGATTTAGAATCCGAGATCATAATGCTAAACTTGCAGCGCTCCGCACGGTGCGAATCCAAGTTCATACTCTGAAAACTCGGACTCAAATCTGAGTCGACTCGACTCTAGAATTAGGGTCGATTAAAACCGAAATCCGGTTTTTCCGGTTTTTTAACGGAAAAACCGAAGACCCGAAAAACCGGAAAACCAAAACCGAGAAACCGGTTTCGGTTCGGTTTCGGTTTCTCCTCAGGAAACCGGAACCCCAGATCTGAAACCGGGGTTGTCTGTGTGGGGGATAACCGTGTTTTTCCGGTTTTCCGGTTTTCCGGTTTTCTGGAAACCGTGCCCTTTTGTGAGGAGAAACCTGAACCAGTCAAAGTCAGTTTTTTGGTTTTTTCGGTTCGCCAGTTTCTCGGTTTTCCGATTTTCCGGTTACAACCGACCTGTGAGGGGAGACCGGTTCCGGTTCGCTTCCGGTTTCCCCTCACAGACGGAAACCTATGTTTGGAAATGAAAAACGAAACCGAAACCGAAATTTCGTTTTTCGGTTTTGGTTTTAACGGAGACCGACGGTTTCCAAACTCTACTCGACTCGAGACTTGGGTCCCCAACTCAAACTCTGACTCGTACCCTCCAAGTCAAAGTCAGCTGGGGTGCTCCAAGTCTGAGTTGGACTCGGACTTGCGAGTAAGAGTCAAGGATGCTCAACTGAACTCTACCCGGGTATGATGTTAACAGCCTTGGTGAAATCGCAAGGTTCAAACTCAAGACCTTGCAGCTGGAGTCTGCCGATTTGGAGTTCAGTAGTGTTTTGATGTTAAGAGGATCCCGCCTGGGAGTGCCAGAATTGGACCCTCCCTGGCCCTGATTTCCGAAGTGGGGTCATCCTCAGTATTTTCGAGCTCCCTGACATCAGTTTGGTATGGATTCTCCGGCCCCTCCTCAAGGGCCCGCCCCCCTTCGCGTGGGTCCCGCACCATTGCCCCCTTTTTTTGGTTTTTTTTTTGGGTTTTTTGTGTGTGTTCTTTTTGGTTCTGTTTCTGTTTTGTTTGTTTTTTTTCCATTTTTTTTCTTTTCTTTTCTTTTTCTGTTTTGGATTCACACTCACTGAGGGTACTACACAATTTGGCCCAAGACATTTGAGTACCGAATTTCATCATGGTAGGGTGAAACAAGGGCTACAAAGCTCCAAAGCAATTCAGATGTGACAACCAACCACGTGATGAGAAGATGTAACATGGCGATGGCGACGACATGTCCCCTTGGGGTTCGAGAGAAAGGGGGGATGGGGGAGATGTGCGTAAGCATTCACACAGAAGATTAAAATGCCCACGAGCTATCAGTTATTGTGCAACATTTCATCTTGCAATCAATGTTAACCTTCTCTTGCGATGACATCACCGATGCCGTCAGCGACTGTGAAAAGGGAGGGGAGGCGGCTGGGTTTGCAGATGCTAGTGCGACAGCATAGGAGAAGAGAAGCCCTTGCGGTTGGGGTAGCCATGTCTCCCAACCGTAGCCGTGTCTCCCAACCGTAGCCGTGTCTCCCAACCGTAGCCGTGTCTCCCAACC
>SZWC01002958.1:7253-19356 GCA_023375785.1 Penium margaritaceum | reverse complement strand
CCCTCCCTCTCTCCCTCCTTCCCTCCCACCCTCCCTCGCTCCCTCCGCCCCTCCCGACCTCCGGCTGGGCCGGAGGATGGCCGGGCGGAGGCCCCACCCTCCCTCCGCAACGTTGTGATACAACCAGATACCCTCCGCACAATGCCGCATTACACCACACCACACCCCACCGCACTGCACCGCACCGCACCACACTGCACCGAACGAAACCACACACCGCAACACCAAACAGTACCCAACGCTGCCAGATAGCGCAGCCACACAGCTGCACAGAACAAGTCACTCGACACTGCCACGCACCACAACACAAACTGCACTCTCACCCACGACTCCAAGGCTCACGCACCATCGTCAGCCGTGACGTACTGCCCTCGCACAGCCGCCACACCTTCCCACCGCCACCGCCACCGCCAAAGCCGCTGCCACTGCCCTGGCTCTCCAGACAGTTGTTGCATATCAGAAGGCAGACCGTGCCGGTCCGTTGGCGGCAGCAGCAGCAGCAGACAGGTGACGAGGATGAACCATGACAGCGAGAGATAAGAGCTCACGTTCGCGTTCGCCGAGTTCGCAGGTGCACCCATGGAGGCCCTCTGCGAATTCGGATATGTGCTACCGGGGCCACGTTGTTGTAAGGAGAACCCGTGCCTGTCAGGTGAGGAGAGGAGAGGACAAGGGCAAGGGCTAGGATCGTTGATTCTGTGATGGACAAAGCCTCAATACATCGCGCCCTTGCAAACCCTCTTAGCGTTGGCGTTGCCTGATGTTGCCGTGACGGGCTCCATGGCAGGGAAGTTGCCGCAGTTTCGAGCACTTCTGACTGATGGGATCCGTTTGCTCGTGTTCGATGTAGGCCATTCTGTTCGCAAGTGCAGCTTTCGTGAGGTTTTTCCTTCATGACCGAAAGCGCCAAGGAGATGTCGATAAATTGAACGAGAGCGAAGTGTTGTTCCAGGATGAGTGATGGGTATCCAATTGTGGGCATTCTGGTACGCTTCGGCTGGACAAGCAGTGGCCCCACCAAGCAAGCTTTTAGCATTAATTCGAGCGGACGACTTTCGCTTGAGGGCGGCCTTGGAGAGAAATCCAGTTATGTCCTGGAAGGCAATAATCCTTTCCATCAGTAGAGGCTACCCCAACGTGGACCGTTTGCTCAATGGAAATGTGCCCACTTTGCTGCTGGCAGCAACGTGCGTCCAGATAGGTATCGTAGTTAAAGGTTGACCCCATCGTTACTCGATTGGAAAACATCTAGTGTTTCTCGCCCCATATTCACAAATCGCAAGCTTTGGAACATGAATGTCGGTACAGGTTTGCGATGACGGCGAAAGAAAGCATCATACGTTCTTGTGTTATATTTTTAGTTTCGAACGCTAATTGCGACGATGCCATATGAGAAAAGCGGATATTCATGTGGCGAAGCCACACCGAGGACACCGATGGCGATTCCCGTGGAGGTCTCCATCCCATTACATATGGGCCGACCACGCCAGTCATGAGAACCGCTTTGTTGATTCTCCATGAGTTAACGCGGATTTTTCATCCCTCGACCTTTTCTTATCGTAGGAATCGCTCTGTTGACTCTCCGTGAAAGCGGATTTTTCTTTCCTCACTCCCTGTCGAGTCCAGTTCATACCGCGAGCGTTCTGACAACCTTGTTTGGTCGTTAGCGAGCATTTCCTGAATGATCGTATGCTTGCATTGGCGAGGTTGATGTCGCGATGCAAACGCGCTGCGCTACAGAAAAGCGAGCGACATTGAAATGCATTCGAGCATCGCAAACGTACGATTTCTCTCTTTCCGAAAGGTTTCTTGACAGGTATCCGCAAGCAGTGCCAGCCTGTCCTGCGAAGCTTCATCAATCTCTCCAAGGGCGAGGAAGAACGAGACAGTGACCAGATACTTCTCTTCCCCGCGATCTCCCTGTATGCTCCAAGACTGCGACGAACCCAACCTTCATTTCAGCCATTTCCCTAGCGAACCACAAATCAAGCTGTACTGATTAACATGCCCCCCCTGAAGACGTATCACGCATCTACGTCACTTGAGAAATCACGATGGGAAAAGCGACGTGCCACATGGCAGCCGGAGTTTGAAGCGGTTCATTCAGTTGAAAAACATTTCTTTGGACCATCTTGTATGATATTCTGAACAACGTTTCATGGGATGTTCAGCTTAGTAAGCATCAACCGTCAAACCCGAAACCCATAGGCAAAAGATAACCAACATCGGTGTAGTTTTACATATCTTCAGCGTGATAGAAATCTCTCCCCGTCAAAATAGTTCACCTGACGCAAACCATGCAATGGTGCAAAGTAAACGTGCGGCACAAATGGGATGTCTAGCAAAGATTGTGCGAAAGTTGTTTGCAACTGGGACCAAATGCAAACCTTGAATATACTAGTACAAAAACCTTGAGCCGACGTAGCCACGAGCAAAGTGCATAGACAATTTCATTCCTTAACATCCCCAAGATGGTTGTGTGACTAACAAGATATCCATTTGGGCACCACCATTTGTGTGAACACACAATGGTTGTGTGGTAAGAACCAAACTTCCCCAAAATTTCCAAGTCTCCCTTCATCAAAGCAGTGAAGACAAACTCCGCGCCCTAAAACCAGAGAATATTCAAGCACAGAAACACATCAACAAATCTGATAATGAAGTAAGACTTTGACATGAAGGAAACCATGCCTTGTTGTAGGCTTGTACAACAAGGCATGCTTAGATACGTATGAAAGAGAACCATGCTGACAATATTATGCTATAACTCAATGAAAATGATAACTACGCTGATTTGCGATCAAATATCAAGAATGGACCTGATCTCCAATGGAAAGATTGGATATTTGTAAGTTCTAACATGAAGGATTGAAAAGGAGTCTACTAATCATCTGACGTAGATGTACAACCGTTGTATGTTTAGGCAAAAAATTATAACCTTCTGATTCTGGGAGAAAATACTATCATCATAAAATTATATACC
Organism: Penium margaritaceum; assembly: GCA_023375785.1. Lineage (NCBI taxonomy): Eukaryota > Viridiplantae > Streptophyta > Zygnematophyceae > Desmidiales > Peniaceae > Penium > Penium margaritaceum. The sequence goes on along the minus strand of SZWC01002958.1, from coordinate 16,373 downwards.
TTGCGTGCATATTTCATAGCAAACATAATCTCAAAATTATCTGATTATGTACCAAAAACACAAAACCAAGTCTGTTGAAACATGATTTCTCATGTTTGATGAAGTATGATGCAATATATTCTAAGTATCCCCAAACCAAAAAACATGTAGCTTGCTTAATGTAATTGAACAATTCTATTCAAGTACTAAAGGATTTGTATTTTTTTTCTTTCAATCAACACATATCTATAATCGTAATTCTATCTCATCTTTGTACCTAAACATCTTGACTTAAAGGTACAATTACATATATATGTATACATACATATCTGTATATGAAAATTTCCATTTTGTTAAGTAGGGTAGAGCTAGGGGGAGATGGAGGAGCTAGAAGGGGACGGGTGACGGGTGGAGTCGGGTGGCTCTTGACTCTTGTGAGGGGGAACGCCGAGGGAGTTACCCGCGGGGCCAACTGTCACTCTTGGCCGTGAGGGGAAGGTGGCTCTCGAGAGTTGTGAGGAGAGCTCTCAAGAGCTATGACGGGGAGAGCAAGGTGGGAGGAATTAGTCGCGAGAGGAGATCAAGGCGAGAGAACGGAATAGTTTTTTGACAAGAATGAGTGAGAGACGGTGAGGATCGCCCCCTACTGGGTCGGCCTCGCACAGAGAATGACGTCAGCTGTCTACAGCATGTTGCGCGGCGCAACATGCTCCAGGCAAGGCATCGCGATGTCCATCCGACTGGCGAGAGGGCCTTTTGCTCCCCTTTGAGGAGGGAGCAAAAGGCCCCCTTCTCTGGCGCAAGTGCACCACCTCACTGACACGCAAGTCCGGAAGCACCTCCACCAGGAGCCCCCACCGGAAGTACACCACTCAAGCACCCCGCCAACAGCACCCATCCTGAAGCACCCGACAAGAAGCACCTAGCCGACACATCTGGCCAGGAGCACCACGCGGCCACGAGTGGCAGTCTCGAAGTGTGTAGCGAGGACGGGAACAGTGTTAGGGGAGAGAATCAAGGACCTGCACCCCACCACCCAGAGGCACACAGCAACGGAGACATGAAGGGAGGGCGAGGAAGAGGGAAGAGGTATGAAGGGCTGTAGGCGGAGACACGCATGAGGCACCACGCCGGTGATGGAGGAGATCGGGTGTGTGAGAGCCTACAAGAGACGCACACATGGGGGGAGGGGGGGCCAGAGCACAGAACGGAGCGGAGATGCACCTTGCATGCGGTCATCAAGTAGAGGACCAACGATGCGGACAAAGGGAGTGGGGAGAGGAAAAAGAGGAGGCTAAGTGCTAGTGGTAGTCCCGAGTGGTAGTCCCGACGCGTGCAACGAGGGCGAGGAGAAGCAAGGACCTACACCCCACCGCTCAAAGGCACATGGCAACAAGGGCACCAATAGGACATGAGAGGGGGGAGGGGGTAGGGGGAAGGGATGGGAAGGAGAGGAGATGGGCGAAGACAGACGGAAAACTCCACGCCAATGACGGAGGGCATCAAATATACAGGAGCCTGCAATAGACGCACACACGGAGAGGAGAAGCAGAGAGCACGGGTTGGGGTAGGGATGCAGTATACGAGCGGTCATCGAGTAGAGGACCAAACAACGTAGGCACAGGGAGTGGGAAGAACAGAGAAAAATAGGGAAGAAGCCTCAGTTGAGAGGGGGCAGGGTCTGAAGGCCGACAAAGGCATAACTCAAAGCGAAGGCAGGCTGGTGGAGGACCTTCGTGAAGAATTCCCCAAGCTAGAACTCAGCAGAGATGAACCGGAGAGAGACATCGCCGGCCGCGACCACGTCGCGCACATAGTGGTGCTCAACATTGATGTGCTTGGTGCGACGGTGAAGTGCACCAGCGTTCCTGCAAATGGCCAATCCACTTTTACTGTCGGTCTGGAGAGGCACGGCTGGGGTAGGGAGACAAAGTTTGCCAAGAAGGCGACGAAGCCACACTACCTCGGCGGCAGCACCACCCAAGGCCATGTACTTGGCCTCTCTAGTGCTGCAAGTGACACAGTCCTGCTTGCCACTGCGCCAGGAGATGGTAGCAGGGCTAAGGAGGAAGACAAAACTGTTGTGGCTGCGGGCGTCCGAGTAGAGGGCATAATCACTGTCGGCGTAGCCTGCCAGGTTAGGTACGCCCGACCCGGCCGCAAAGACGAGACCGGCACCTGCAGACCCAAGGACAAAGCTAAGGACGTACGCGGCCGCCTGGAGGTGAGCCGTGCGACGCTCGCAGGCATACTGAGCCAAAACGTTGATCGCGCAGGCGATGTCAGGGCATGTGGTGCCAGTAAGATACGTGAGTGTGCCAATGATGAACTAAAACGTGACGGCGAACTCTAGTGCGCCGGACTCCGCGTCGTGAGCCACACAAAGGGCAAGCTAAGTACCCGATGGCATGGGTGAGGAGGCTGCAGGGAGAGGGCGAGTGAGATTGACGATAGAAGCAAAGCGATCAGCAAGAGTCTACACGTAGCGCTCCTGATGGACCAACAGGCAGATAGGGAGGCGCTCGATCTGCATGCCCAAGAACATGGCCGCAAGGCCAAGGTCCTTCATGCGGTACGCTGAGGAGAAAAGACCCTTTGCCTTAGAGATCGCAGAAGAGGAGAGAGAAGTGATGAGGAGGCTATCCACATACACCAGGATGAAGGTAGGCACGAGAGTCATGCCTTCGACGAAGAGGGAGGGGGCGGACTGGCTAGGACAAAAACTGCCACGGACCAGGGTAGACAAGAGCTCCTGGTTCCAACAACGAGGGGACTGGCGGAGACTGTAGAGCGTGCGACAAAGGCAAAAAATGCGTCCAGTACCATCGGAGAAGCACGGGAATTGGACCATGTACAGCTCCTTCTCTAGAAAACCATGTAGAAAGGCGTTGTTCACGTCCATCTGATGAAGCTCCCACTGAAAGTGGGCCGTGAGACAGATGACAATGCGGCTCGTCGTGAAGTGGTCGACAGGGGCGTAGGTGTCTGTGAAGTTGACGCCGGGCACCTGGGTGTAGCCCTTGCTGGTGAGACGAGCCTTGTACCGGTCGAGGGCACCCAAGGCGGTGAACTTCTTGCATAGGACCCACTTGGCCTTGATGGCCGGGCAACCAAGGGGAAGGTCAACGAGTTCAAGTACACCATGCTCAGCCAAGGCAGCAAGCTCGGCAACACAGGCCGCGTGCCAAGCAGCGGCATCCGGACGAGCGGGGGCGTCCACGAGAGTGAGGGGGTCGGACTCATCAAGGGGGAAGGAAAGGAAGACGAGGGCGGAATAGAGGTGACCGCGAGGGCAAGAGTAGCAGACGCGAGGGCATTGACGAAGCGGTGATCAGTTCAGGCATCGAGTGCTTGGCAAAACTTGAGATGGAAGAAGTTGCGACCGTGGGCGTGGCCCGGATGGAGGGTGTACCGCGACAAAGGGCGAGACAGAGGGAGCACAATAACAGATGAGGGAGGAAGGGAGGAGGAAGGGAGGAGAGCAAAGACCGCTAGAGGGGGGGGTGGTTGTGATGGAGGCAAAGGGGCGGTGGACGAGGGGGCAGAAAAAGGGGGAGGAGAAGCAAGTGGGGGAGATATAGGTGATGATACGACAATTGGAGGAGGTATGCAAGTAAGGAGGGAGGAGGTGGAACAGAGTGGCATGAAATTGGAGGTTGNCGAGTGCTTGGCAAAACTTGAGATGGAAGAAGTTGCGACCGTGGGCGTGGCCCGGATGGAGGGTGTACCGCGACAAAGGGCGAGACAGAGGGAGCACAATAACAGATGAGGGAGGAAGGGAGGAGGAAGGGAGGAGAGCAAAGACCGCTAGAGGGGGGGGTGGTTGTGATGGAGGCAAAGGGGCGGTGGACGAGGGGGCAGAAAAAGGGGGAGGAGAAGCAAGTGGGGGAGATATAGGTGATGATACGACAATTGGAGGAGGTATGCAAGTAAGGAGGGAGGAGGTGGAACAGAGTGGCATGAAATTGGAGGTTGAGAGCGGCACAGTGGAGACCCGGGATGGAGAGGGAGGGGACAATGCATGGGCTGGGGATGTGGATGCGACTAGGAGAGGAGCGACTAGAGGGGAAGAAGAGACGGGGGACAAGGAGGAAGGTAGTGTGACGACAGGGAGAGGGACAGAAGTGCAGGTAAGGGCGCAAGCAGTGCGGGAGCGAGTACGAGAGGAGACAAGGGAATAGGGAGGAGCGGTATCGAGGAGAGGAGGAGGGAGCAGAGCGGCAGGGATGGGGGGAGCGGGGGGAAGTGTACGAGGGGAGATAGGAGGAGGGGGAGGAGGAACGGAGGGCCGAGTCCAGGCAGCGTGTGTGTGCATCCACGAGTGGGGACGAGGGGGAACACCAAGAAGAGAGGCCGAGCTGGGGACAAAAGGGTGAGGGGGAACTGCCGGGGGGGGTGGACAAGGGAGGGGGACGGATGGCAAAGGGGAGTGAGAGGAAGGAGGAAGGGGCAGAAAGGTCTCGCGAGAGAGGACGTCGACCAGCGAAGGGACGGGTGAGAGGTGGGCAGAGGAGGCGGCAGCAGGCAAAGACGGTGGAGACACGTTCTCTACAAGAAGGACGGGGTCGCCCACAAGAGCGACAGGGGAGGACGCATGCGACGGGGCACCCTCCGGAATGTCCTTGATAGAGAGAAGAACAGGGTCAGCATTGCGAGGGGAAGACGGCGCACGGAGAAAGCCCACTAGCTGAGGCGCGTTCAGGACAGGGGGAACGGGAGGAGAGGAGGGGGAGAAACTAGGAGGAGAGACAGGGGATGGCACGGGAGACGGTAAGAGGGGAGGGAGGGGAGAGACAGGCGGCAGACAGCCACGGCGATGCGAGGGGGGTAAGGGAGGCGGAGGAGGTGTGAGAGGCCGAGGGGAGGGAACAGGCAGAGAGCCGGGAGTTGGGATGGGAGGGGAGGGAGAGGAAAAAGGATTAGGGGGGAGAGGAAAGGAGACAAGTGCGGGAGGAGGCCCCGTCGTGGAGACAAGGACTAGCGCAGGAGGAAGAGGAGAAACCTCAAGGCGGGGCGGGGGGCCATGCAAAGAGGATAGGAAGGAAGGGAGGATGGGAGGAAGGGAGTGACAGGTCGGCGGCGGGACAGTCGAAGGGGGCACGGGAGGAGGGATAGGAGCAAAGGTGGCTGAAGGCACAGGAGGCACGGGAGGGGCCACTGGGTGAGGCGAGGAAGGGGAGGGGGCACCAGCAACCACGAGACCGTTGGAAGTGTAGGCCGTGGCAGAGGTCGGGGGAGGGAGACAGCGATCCGCACGGAAGGCGCTATAAGTCGGCTGCTTGTAGAAACGAGTAGGACAAGGCTCGATGAGGCGGTGGGCGACAGGGTCCTAGAAGCGGTGCGCACGAGAATGAGGCGCAACTCCAAAGGTGACATAGAGGTGCCCAGGTGGATCAAGCTTACCCATCCTAGAAAGGGGGGCAAGGTAAACGCTGGCCATGGTGCCCCAAACCACAGCCTGACTAAGGTCGGCACGGCAACCAAAAAACAGCAAGAACGATGTGGGTTCGAGGGTAAGGGAGCCATGCGGGATCCGGTTCCAAACCCACGTGCAATAACGAGTTGCCTCAGACCAGAAGTTGCGGCCTCGATCAAGGAAACCAGCCTCAGCCATCATCGTACGTACCCCCTTGATGAGAGTACGGTTACAGCGCTCAGCCACCCCATTCTGCTATGGAGAATAGGGGGTCAATAGCTCATGAATCACACCTTCATGGTCAAAGAACGATGCTATGGCACAAAAGAACTCGCCACCTCGGTCCGACCGAAAGCGGAGTAACTGGTGGCGACTCTGGCGCTCTGCAAATGCATACCATGACTGGATAATCTGAGCAACATCACTCTTTGCTTGCAAGGGGAAGACCCATGTGTAACAAGAATAGACGTCTATCAATCTGAGGACATACGTGGCATGCTAAGCGAGAGACTCATCCTAAAGAGGACCAAGGATGTCAGCATGCACAAGCTCAAGAGGAGCGGACGCGCGTGAGGGTGAGGATGGAAAAGAAAGACAATGCATCTTGCCAATGGCACAAAAGGTACAATCGGTAGCGCAAGGGGCCCAGAAGGAGGGGTCGGACAAGCCGTCGACTGGGAGGGTACAGTGGAGGGAAGCCACAGCAGGAGAGGGAAGATGGCAGAGGCGACGATGATGGAGGTGCAAATGGGCCGAGCGAGAGAGAGCGACAAGCGCAACAGCATCGGCGCCGGGTGCAAAAATGGAGTGCGGGCTGAGGACCTCATAAAGTCCCTCGCCGGGAGGCCGACGACCGTGGAGGACGATGCGACTATTGGCGCAGTCAGTGACAGCGTCGAGTCCAAGGGCATAGGTGGTAGAGAAACCGCAGACGTCGAGGGTGGGAACAAACAAGAGGGAAAAATCAAGAGCGAGGACGTAAAGGACGGAGGTCAAGGTGAGGGAGCCGGCAGAAGAGGTGAGGAGGACAGTGCCTACACCGAGCACAGGGAGGGGTGCCCCATCACCAGTGTACACGAACGTGATCGTAGAAACAAGGTTGAACTCTGTGGAGAGCTTGCGAGTGGGACACATGTGGTTAGTCGCCACACCGTCGACCAACCAAGATGGAGCCATGACACGCTCAGTGTCGAAGAGAAGACAATAGGCCGACGTGCAAGGGGAAGAGGGAGATGGACAGGAGTCACATGAGGGGACGCTGGGAGAAGTGGGACAAGATGCAGGGGCAGCGAAGAGATCAAATAGAGGAGATGTACCAGCAGGCGGCGGTCCGCCAAGGACACCCTCGGCCAGAACGCGACGAATGAGGGCAATGATTGCATCCTTGGTGAGGGGAAGAGGCGCAACGGGCACTGGCGGTGGACGGATAGGAGCAACAAGCAGGGAAGCGCTAAGAACCACAGGTGGAGGAGTGCCAGGAATGACGTAAGGCCAATCGCGGAGGAGGGCGCGCTGACGGGCAATGCGCTCGCGAAGATCAGGGGCGGGAGGGAGCAGGCACGCATTGTGACAATGACCCACAACCTCGTAGTTCTACCACGTGGGAGAACGGGCACCGCCGCCACCACCACCACCACCCCTGCCAGGCGGGGCTCGAACAGTAAGGGCATGAGCCGCCGGAGGAGGAAGGAGGCCGGGAAAGGCATCGGACAAGACAGGCTCAGGAGAAGAGACAACAGGCTGGGAGACCGCCTGGAAGGAGCAAAGCCCGTCTAGGAGAACTGGCCAGACGGCGTCGGGAGTCTGGAACGCAGCCTAAAGGGTAAGTGTGAGAGGGAAAGAATTGAGGGCGCCGGAGAATGAGGGCCCAAGGCCAGTGACGATAGAAGTAACAAAGGCTTGATCGGACAAGGAGACACCCAAAGTGAAAATATCGCTCTGAACGAGCTCCGTGCAGCCCAGGTAGGCACCTAAGGACGTCGAGGCGGCGACGTAGAGCCCAAAGATCAACAAGAAGAGAAGAAGCGGAGCGAGGAGAATCAGAAGAGTAAAGGGCAAGAAGTGTCGTCCAGGCCTCGTGAGGGCAAGCAATGAGGGCTGCTATGGGTGCAAACCGATCAAGCTAGCAAAGGGCAATAGAAGGGGCAGCAAAGTACAGGACGTGGAAAGCGAGAGCACTGCAATCAGGATGAACAAGAGGGAGAGAATGGGGTGCCTGGGATGTGAGCGGGAGCAGTAGTCAAGGGCAGTGATGGAGCAGGGGAGGGGCGGAGATCACGGCGGGCAAGCTGAGTGACGGCAAGGGCAAGCGCGGGGACGGAGTCACCGCGGGGAGGGGCGCCAATGGGGATAGCGCCACCAACTAGGGGGAGACCACCGGCTGGTGCCTCGCCACCGGCGGGCAAGGCGCCACCGGGTGGGATGGTAGAGCCAGCGGGAGGGGCACCGCCCGCAGCAACAACACCGGGAGATGCTCCAGCATGGCCAAGGGCAACAGCACCAGGCGGGGCAACGGCAATGCCGGGGGGAACAGTGGCACCAGTAGGGACTGCAGACCCGAGGGCGACCGGGCCACCAAGGACGATGCCACCACTAGGGGCGACAAAGACTCCAGCGGCCCCAGAACCGCCGGTGACGGTAGCACTCGGAGGGGCAACGGGACCACCAGGGGCGGGAACACCACCAGGGGGAACAACATGAACGAGAACAATGACACCCGTCGGGGCAACGGCAAGGCGCATGAGGTCACAAAAGGTGTCAAGGAGAGAACCTACGGGTGCGGTAGCGTCGACAGGAGGAACGGAGGAAATGGCATGGGAAGCACCAACGGGGCGGAAGGCAAGGGCATCGAGGGTGGCCGCAGAGAAGGGGAACTCAGGAGCCTGGTTGGGAGGTTGCTGGCGGTGGGGTGGGGAAGGGGGGGCACGAAGTGCCGCTAGAGCCGCAATGACGGTAGCCTCAGCAGCAGTGTGAGGGGAGAGGACGACAGAGTCATCAACGATGCGTTAACGAAGGCGACGGGACTCGGGGCACGAAAGGAGACATCCTGTGAGGCGTTGTCATGGGCCGCCCGGGCGGCAGCGACAGCAGCGAGGGTGCTGGAGAGGCCGAGATCCGCCATGACGCTGCTAGGCGCAAGCCAAGGGGCAAGGGATGCGAGGAACAAGCGACTACAGGAGGAGCGAACATGCAAGGGAGAAGAGGAGCTAACCTTGGTGTCTGGTGTGTATTTAGAGAAATACATTAGAGGGAGGGGAAGCAGAGAGGGAGGACAAGAGGGTACTGGGGAACAGGGGAAGGGATAGATAGACAGAGAGACCCAGAACACACGCCACCGAGGTGGGAGAATAGTGAGCGAGCCAGGGAGCATCGCACAGGGGTACGAGGGAAGCCTGCACAGGGAGGAAGGAAGGGGCACGTGGGAGCGAGACAATGTAGGGGGCAGCGGAGAGGGTGAAGCAAGAGAAGAGAGAGCGTGGAGAGAAAGCGCGGAGAGGAGAAGGTGGTGAGAGAGCAGAGGGAGAGCGCAGGATGGAGCAAAGGAGCAACAAGTAGGAGGAAGGAGAGGAGGCATGGGAAAGCGTGAAGAGGGAAGGGGAGCGGGGAGGAGGGTGCATGGCAACAGAGAGGAGGGGGGGGAGGGGGAGAAAGAGAGAAGGAGAGGGGAAAAGAGGAAAAGAGAGCGGAAGAGGAGAAGGGAGGGGGGCGGTGGCAGAGGCGTAGAT
>SZWC01002957.1:195415-212826 GCA_023375785.1 Penium margaritaceum | reverse complement strand
TGATCAGCCGTTGTAGGATGAATAATCTGTTCGCAAGGGAGGTGGATTGGTGCACGCGCTTGAGCTTGTCGTAAGCTTCGCAAGCCAGCGTGTACCCGGCAATGATGGGAACATACTTCTTAGCAATTGCGTTGCTGAGGAATGACATGGCAATGTCATTTCGATCCATCCATGCCTCATGCTCGGATGTCCCTTCCGCGGGAACCTGCTCCTCTCCCTTCAGTAGTTTGATGAAGCCGCGCACTTTCATCGCCAGCTCAAACTGCCATCTCCAAAGGGGGAAGTCAATCCCCTCAAAACTGGGGATTCCTCCCAAGGGTCCAAGACCTTGCGGCAGTGACATAGCACTCACATTTGCTCCAGTGGTCTGCCCTGTGGTAGCCACTATTGAGTTTGAGGACTGCCCTGCGGCAGTCCCCACTCCTCCTGATGGGTCAACCATTTTTGTTGCCCTTATCTGCTTCCCACGTCTCTGCTGCGTTGAGGCCGATGTAGGCTGATGTTAGCTGATGTCTGCTACCGGTTTTAGGATGCAGNAGAGCGTACCAGAGTTGAGCGAAGCGTGCCTTACAACTGGTCAGTGTGGGCCCATAACCCTTTGTCAACCGGCCTGAGGCAAACGGACTAGAAAACAGGGCCGACACAATAGCACCTGCCGTCCGCTCCTAGCATTTCAGCTAGGAGAAGATATCACCCTCAGGATCACGGTTCCACACTGAGCAGTTCCTAGGCAATCACTTGCTAGCAACTGTGTCCACTTAACACTTGGTCACTTTCGCGCGAGGTGCTAGTCAAAGACTAACTCCTGGGGCTTAGACCAACCAGTGTCTTCTTTATACTGTTCCTTAGTTGGACAACTCTGTGAGGAGCATCTAAGGCCAGATTGTGTAATTAGAATGAGGAATGAGCCTGGTACATATAGTCCTAGGCCTGGCTTCTAAGGTGTGTGGGCAGTGACACTTTTGGGGTGGTCACTCCAAACCACCTCACCAGTCCGCCAATTGGCGCATCCACTAACTGCCAAGTGGCGCACTCTCCTCATGCATGGAGAAATGTCTAAGAAACTTCCCCTGTGCTAGAAGGTCAAAAAACCTCCCGCGCACATCAAGGCTCAATCGCAGGACCTGTTGTCCCTAAGTCCAACATGCTATCCGTTGCGCTACACTTCTGGTGTCTCGCTTGGAGTTGCACCACGAACAAGGTTTGGGGGACTTACTCCAAGGGAGCAGTGCATGCCCAACCTGTCCGTCAACCCATAGCAGTGGCCATGGGGCATAGAAGAACAACACTTTGAACCTTTGTTGATGCGTGCGGACCATGGTGGCAGCTGCTATATGTTGTTCTGTTGCTTCTCCTCATCAGATTTGGCTGCTAGCTGCTTCTCCTTCTCAGCTTCCTCCACCTCCTTGTCGTTACGGCTGTCACCGCCATCTTATGCACTGTTCTCTTCTGCTACTGGAACTTCTCCCAGTTGAGGTGCAAGTGCGGGAGCAACTGGAACAGCAGTCATAGGGCTCCAAGTCCGGCCCTTTGCATCCTCTTGAAAGACGACGTCGCGACTGCGGATGATCTTGCAAGCAGCAAGTATGCAGAGGCGGTATCCCATGGTGTCGTAGTCGAGGAAGGCGGCCTTCACCGACTTTGCGTCCAACTTGCTGCAGTTGCCAGGAGGCACATGCACGAATGCGCCACACCCAAAGACTTTCAGGTGCGTCAGTGTTGGCTTGCATCCTGTCCACGCCTTCTCCATTGTCATCGGTGGCACGGCTCGCGTAGGACTCCGGTTTTTCAGGTACAGTGCAGTGTTGACCGCTTCCGCCCAAAAGGTTGGTAGGAGCTCTACGTCTTTGAGCATGCTCCAAATACCCTCCATGAGCGTGTGGTTCATGCGTTCAGCCACGCTGTTCAGCTGCGGTGTTTCAGGTGGGGTGACCTCGTGCCTGATCCCGTGACGCTTGAGGAAAGTGCGGAAGTCCTTGGAGAGGTACTCTCCTCCACCATCAGTGCAAAGCACCTTCAACCGCCAACCACTCTAATTCTGTGCAGCAGCAGTCCACACCTTGAAAGCATCAAAGCACTCATCATTGCTAGCCAGGAAGGACACCCATGTCTTCCTCGACTTGTCATGAATTAACGTAACAAAGTACAACTTGCCGGACAAGGACTGTGATGGCATGGGACCACACAAATCAGAGTGAACAAGTGAGAGAAGCTCAGCCGCCCCCTTCCCTTCCCCCGTGAAAGAAGCGCGGGCTTGCTTCCTTCAATGTAGCTCTCACAAGCCAATGCACCAGGCTGCTTCACTCCCTTGAGCTCCAGGCCACAAACCATCTGCAGTATGGACATGATGGCACCCAAGCCGAAGTGACCGAGTCGGCGGTGCTACACGCCGATGTTCTATTTTTGCTCTCTCACCGCCAATGCTGAGTTGGCTTCCTTCTCTCACGTGACGTAGAGGCAGTAAACACTATCCTCCTTGTTTCCTCTTGCAAGCACATGGCCTGCACGGGCAGAGATGGAGTAGCCACCTTTCTCAAAGCAAACCTGCATTCCTTCAGAGATGATAGATGAGACAGAAAGGAGGTTAGCTGTTAGCCCCGGAACATGGAGCACCCGCTTCACACGACGTTCAACGTGTTTACCCTCAACGGAAGCACAAAACACAATCTCACCCTCCCCAACCGCCATATGCACATGGTTTTCCCCCATGTTCACCCGACGAGGCTCAATGACGGTGTAGACAACGAACCACTCCCGGCGACAGGTCATGTGCCGCGTGGCTCTCGAGTCGTTGATCCGGAATAGGGTGGTGTTGTCAGAGACGTCCAGTACCCGGATGGTTGTCACAAATCCACTCTCCCAATCTGCGGTGTTCCTAAAAGCGTTGGACTGTTTTTCCGCTCCCACTCCAGCTGCAAGGTCCGCCTTCTTCTTCCGGCATTCGCGCACCCAATGGCTCGGCTTCATGCAGTAGTGGCAGTTCCCCTTCTTCTTCCTTCCTCCGCCATTGCCCCTGGTTGGTGCAGCGTTACCCCCATGACCAAAGTTGGTGATGAGAGCGGCGTCCAGTCCGCTTCCGCCCTCTTCTCCCTTGCGCCGCTCCTCCTCAAACAGCAGGCTCTCCTCCACATCATTGAGGGAGAGCTTGTCGCCACGCTGTTCCAGGGAAACAATGAGAGGAGTGTAGCCGCAAGGAAGACCAGAAAGGATGGTTAGCATGAGCACACGCTCCTTGACAGGGTCCTCAATCGCAGTAAGCTGGTCAGAGACAAACTTCACCATGTTGATGTAGTCAATCATGAATCCGAACTCATCCATCTTCACAGTGTGAAAGCGACAACGCAGCTGCATATTCATGAGGATTGACTTGGAAAAAAAAGTGGACTCAAGATTTTTCCAAGCCTCTCTTGGCGTGAGGATGCCACGGACGAGGAGTTGCTGCCGTTCGACGAGGTGGAGGAAGATGGTGGCGAGGGTACGTTCACGCTTCTCGCGGTAGGTACGGGCCTCAACAGGGGAGAGGGAGCTTTCTGCTGGTTCCTTCTCATTCTCATCCACTTGGCTCCAGAGATCCTTCTTCATCAGCACCATCTTCATGTTGTTGCTCCAGTTGAAGTTCTTGCCTTCGAACTTGATGATGTTGACGCTGACCACCACAGAAGCGGATGTCGCCATGGTAGTGCAACGTTCAGCCCACAAACGGCTCTCTCACACAACAAGGTGCAAGGAATGCCTCAAGGATAAGACAAAGCCTTATTCTAGCTCTGATATCACTGAATAAAACTGTGGTCAGCCCTCAGAGAGGTGATCAGGCTCAGTAAGAGCCGCCTAGGCAGGACCAACTGTTTTTGAGAGGGGGTTGCAGGTTGCACAGACAAACATTATGGGAGAAAATATAGGTTTGAAAAGGACACAGATGTATAAATGAACTCTTTAGTGAGAAATTAATTTCTCACAGTTTTCTAACAAGCCCTTATATGCCTTAATTGGCCTTGGGAGCACTGAGATACACTCTGTCAAAGTCTACCCTCTAGCACACTCTCTTGGCCTTGCGGGATGAGCGGTAGTCACCTTGTCACACAAGAGAATTATTTCTCACACCACTTAGAAGACCAAAACTTGTTGTCTGCACCTTTCTTGAAGTCTCTTGGAGGTCCTCCAGCCGCCTTTTCTCCTTGAAGTTCGCTCTTAGCCGTCCTGGCCATTAATCCTGCCACCTTTTGAGCTCAAAGTGCTCAGGTTATCACTTGAACCCGACCCATGATCTCCAAACTTTGGAACTCCATATCTCACTCAAACGGAATCCGAATTGAGTTCCGTAAAGTGTGTTGGAACCTGTGAAACATACTATAAGAAAATCATATTTCAGATGATTTTTATGGAGCAACCTATTTTTGTCACTTTCTGGCACTCTCATATCCATCATATTTTCCAAAATCCAAAACATTTTCTAGCCTTAGGTTCGAGAGCAGCCGAGGGAACCACATGGTAGCCCTCCATGGTAGGAGGTATTTTGTGGCTCATGAAACCCGCAAAACGTGCAAGGAGACATTCTGTCAAAATCACAAAGGAATCTGTACAAAAACAGGGACACGTTCTAGGAGAGTAGATTTGCGATCCCGTAAACATCAAGGATCCATCGATCAACGCAATCAGATGACGCAATGAGCCATGTGGGTTGCAGCACGTACTCACGAGCGGGATGCTTATAACATCATGTGTAATACCACACTGAACAAGGCGTCAGAGCCCAAGCAAACCACGTCAATTGCACTCCATACTACGCTGACATCAGGCGACGATGTCGTTGCAAGGCATGTCATCATCGATGTTAAAATCCATCTTAAATCTGTTACAACCATGAAGTACATGTCAAGCATGCCTATGACGGAAAATCATCGGGGGCACAGCTGTCATGTCAGTTTTTACTATGAGCACTGCTCACTTTTTGTTGCCGACTATGGACACCGCTGACATATGAGTTTCAACATTCGACGCAGCATTCAGTTCATTGTCAAGTATAGACTCCGCAGCATTATCGAGGGCAATGATGGGTATATTAAAGCATCGTCCAGAATTTCAATAAAAAATGCATGTTTTCTCCAGATTTTGCCTCAATGGTGGAAAACATGGAACCATACACGTGACTTCGTGTGTCATGTTCAGTAAGAAAATGTAGTTTGGACTCAGATGAAACTGGTTACAGTGATGGGAAAAGCACATCTTCCCTTTCATCGCACCACAATTTTGGTGTTTGTAAATTGTTGAAAACGTCCACTGGGGTGTGTTTGGCGTGCTCTGATTTATTAAATTGGTCGACTACCTGGTATGAATCCACGCAGGTACACGGATTTTCACAATTTGCATTCGACGTCGACTAATATATCGTCCCGCGAGGATGACTGCATCCCTTTTTATGGTGCAATTCCATGTCCAGCTTGTGATACCTCTAGATAACTTCTCCATCTGTCTGTGCATTCTCATTGGCCTATAGTGGTAGAAGACACACTATACACTTCAAGATGCAACCTAATACAACCCATATCCACATCATCCGCCGCCGACGGTTGCAAGTGACGTGTGATCATCTCCTTTGCTAGGAACTCTCGCTAGGACCCCCCATTTTGAAGCAGAAATAGTTTGCAAAATACGCCATGGCTTCAGGAAGTAAATTACTTTTAATGAGCATGTTTGACTACATCAAGGGGTCGTTTGGCAGTCGAACTGGAGTTGACGCCTCAAAACACAACTACCTGATTCCTTTGGCTGGACGTCAAGCCTGCCTAGATTTGCCATTTACCTGCTACCCAATTCCAACGTGGCGATGTCAATGCCTACTTGGCAACATCAACATGGCAAGTCGACCAGCCGTTTAAGCAACATTGTAAAAACAACCCATGAACTCGGAGTCCGTTCACCTACATGGATTCCTTCCTAGTAGACGTCCCATTGCTTAAATCGGCCCACACCAAGCACACCTTCATTCTTGACACTGCCCCACTCATGGTCTCTGACATGGGGTAAAGTCCACGAGTCATGCTTAAGCGACTTGTGAATAGTGGTGAAGTAATCAGCTAAGGCCTGACATATCGTTGAATTTCTCGCTTGCTCGAAATTGGCGAAAAAGGAGCAAACGGCTTTGAAATGATTTTTCGTCAGCTGCAGGCTGTCGATTGCTGTTAGCTCAATGCACTGACAGGTGACACGGCAAGGTCTCTAGACATCGGTAGTGCAGAGTTCCAATTAGCTACGCTGTTAAGTTATCGGCCCGTTACCACTGGTTGGGTCGAGGGTTCGTTGGATAGATCTCTTGCCGGCTCTGCGCAGCGTCAGCAATATCGGTGACCTTGTGCATGAGGAGCGTCAGATACTCCTATCAACGGTGATGCACTGGATGCATGCTTCCGTGTGTGCCTTGCATTTTTTTGACCAGGAAAGAAGCCACATTCACAATCAAAAGCTGTTGCAATCGACACGACATCCGTCATTCAGTCTCATTGACCTCCACATCGGGTCTACTTTTACGAGTCTGCCCTGGTAGATTGCATAGCCGCCCATTTTTAAAACAAGATGTATTCGGTGCTGCTTTGCCTTGGCCGGAGCGCCACGCCACCTACAAGTCTGCAATTTCATGTGTGAGGCTGGTTGCGGTTGAAATGGAGAGTTGGGTGGAGTTTCCCAACTCACGGTTGCTTTGTTGGTTTGGATGGTCAAAACATCAATTTTTGCACGTGAGAAGACATTTTCAACAATTTTCATCAGTATTTTCTCTAAAATCCTGCCGGTTGCCAGTGTGAAAGCTCTATGTGCATGTGACATGCGTTCATCCAAGGATGTTCCTCGTTGGACAGGATCCTTTTTGTTGTCAGATACGTTCCATCGTGGCTCAATCAAATGGAAAGACATCCCCATGCCAATTCACTTGCCCAGAGCATGGCAAGAGAGTGGTCATACTCTACAGAGGAACCCCAACCAACCACGCCGACTGAGGCAAGCTCTTGGTCGGAATTGGTGGCAGGTGGGCATGGGTGAGCGACACAACACCCAGTTCATCCACCTGAAGAATTTAGGACACTCTGTGTCCTCTACAGGATACACAACCTTAAGCAAGTTAACAGGTCGTGGACGTGCGTGGGTGAGCGCAATGGTTTCACACATATTCACTCGTATTTGCCTATTCTGACCTTTGACGAAAACTGGCCATTCTGGTTCCAGTGGTGCATGCCGGTTGTGCCAGATCGTAGATCTTGAAAGAAATACATGCATTGAAAAACAAATGAGGGAGCAACTCTTGGTTGCCAATTGCATGTTGAGCTAGTAATGGCAAAGTTATTCGAAGAAAAAAACTTGCGAAAACCACCCAACCACTAAACTCAACCGAGCGGAAGGAGGAAGGTACATAGCAACATCCGATTTGTTTATAATGGTGGGTTGAGTTCATTAAACCCATTATTCCAACCGCAACCAGCCTCATCCCATATCGTGGCAAACTTGACTACCAATACTTTCGCCTCATACCCGGATTCCTCACAAAAAGGCCGAGAACAGAGAGTTATACACACCCCCGTCGTAACAATTACAAGAAGTGGGTTTTGAAATGGTCCGGGTAGTTTCTAGGACCACCGGCAGCGGGGTCTCGGATTTTCCGTACCAACAAAGGCGAGGTTGTCTCTCAAAACATTTTGTGCATGCAAGAAGAAATACATGTAAAGTGTAAACTTACACGATATCTGGTGACAAGATGGATTGCTGACCGCAGAAGGTATCCGAGGCGTGCACGTTATCTCGCAAAAAGCGCCCTTGTAAAAAACTGGGCCATGGGTGGATTTTTGTGAGTGGGAACTGTGATTCCACCCACCCACATCCTTATCCACCCACCAGCATCGTGGATGCGTGTGGGTGGACGTCGCAAAAGCAGTTGACAGAAATTAAGTTTGGGACGTTTGTTTTTATGGCACGAAAACCTTACAACCGTACTTCCTGCTTTGTAGGCAACTTTGGAGTCGTGAAGCGTGGCGTTCGGCGCTGCTCAAATTTTCAACCTTAGACAGTACTGTGTCAATTTTTCTTGCGCAAAAACAAAGGTAACTGTTTGGATGACTTCAACGGAAAGTGGCGGGCATCGGTGAGCTAGAAGTAGGTGGGGGTTGAGTTTTCAACTCACTTTACGAGGACGAAGTTTTATGGGACCCAGAAAATGACTTCATCAATGTGGGTGGGTGGAATTGCTGTCCCCACAAACAACAATCCAGCCACGTTGCCAAAGAAACGATAGTTGGGAGCAACTTGTTCCTATTGGTTATAAGAGGGACGGCTCAATACGTGCTCAACGCTCATCCTTGCACTGGGCACGACTGCTCTTGGCATAAGTGCGGCTCCGCGCTAAGGCGCACACTAATAATGCAACATCATTGTTGTTGGCCGGCTCGATGTGGTAGGGAGGGATGAGCAGACACAGCTGTGGGATGAAGGAGCTTACAAATGATGAGACACCGGCTTGGGGCCGATGCGAGAACTCCCTGGTGAAAGAAAGGAACTTTGACTGGTCATGGGTGGTGGAGGTCGCGGCGCGTGGGGCGGTGTGCGAGAGGGAGGAGGTAAGGACGATAACCGCGCAGGTGTGATGTAAGGAGCGGCAAATGGGATCGGCACCACGAGACTATCTTGAGGTGTGATGGCGAGTCGAGACTGTTTCAAGGGTGTGCGGCACGGCTGCCTCAGAGAAGCGGGATTGTACGATCCTGTAGGAACGTTGGGCATGGATGATGTATGAATAGATGTCATCCGTTTACCTTGTAAACCATAGTTTGGAAAGATTGGGCTAATGGCGACTGGGATTTAGGGAATTATGTCCATCTAGTTCGAAGTCACACGTGCAGAAGGGTTAAAACTATTGACAATTTGTCTTGAACCTGCTGCATATCACGGGAGTGGATGCAAACCGAGTATAATTATTCACGTGTTACATGGTTTTTTTTACTAGCAAGAGTGGGGCAAACCCAATGGCAGACGAATATGGATCTCTTCTATTCTATCACTGTGACAAAATGTTCTGTCCATAATGGGATGTTGAACCCTTTGGTTTGTGACAAATCGGTTTGCATCCTTCCTCATGGAGGCGGATACGACGGAACCCGGTCTGTGTTGTGTAAGAACACGAGCAGCTAGCAGAAATAATTGTGTACCCGGGCTGGGTTTGACGCTCCGAAATCCATATGTGCGTGTTGTTGCTCCAATGCATCGACGGCCATGGAGGGATGTTGGAATCCAACCGCGTCCCCTCCCTTTGTACAAGCAAGCCGGATAGGTTTTGGATGAATGACGTAGCAGGAAGATATGGAACAGACGGGCTGTTCCTTATGGAGCAAATGGGAAAAGGCACTGACAAAAAATGCCTTCTTTTCTCCCTCTTGTATTCGGCAAAGGTAGGAGCGGCGTCTAGCAAGGCAGTTTATTGCTTTTTTGACCCACATGTGCAGTTGTTTGAGGGCTTTGCTCACCCTCATAGCACGGGATTTGTGCCTCATTGTCTCATGTTGCCAGCGAAGCGTGGATATTCGACTTCAAGAGCACTTTAAGGAAGTAGCTTGTTGTATGCTTGTGATGTACACACTTTTTGTGACAGTAGTGCCCCCAAAAATCTGCGTAAAGAGCACAGATTTTCTTTGTTGTGCGTAAACTATGTTCCTTTTTCTACAATTTACCAGCTGAGCTTCCCCCCCTTGGCCCAGGTTTTTGCCTCCGCTCTCTATTTTTCTAGTCGGCTTCAACCACCCATGTTGCATGGTGAGACTCGCTAACATCCATGTGCTCCCTCCATGCAGGAAAATGGCCTACCCGCCCATCTTGTCTGGCCGTGTCCGGAGAGAGCGCCTTGAAGACGTCCACTTCTGAAGCAAAGAGGAGCCGTCGTCCCTCACTTGCCGCCAACGAGCCTTCTGTTGGAGCTATTTCTACCCCGTCGATGGGGATCGCGTCCAATGTCGCATCTGCAACGGAGCCAACGTCAAACGAATAGTAAGCGTGTGACGCGGCAACAAGTGTGGCATGTGGGGTCACATCACCGACTTCCATCACTGGAAAGCACACCTGCTAGCATCATCTGGTCGCGGAACTCACTAACTCCTCCGACAGGTCAACGACATCCCCATGGACGAAACTCGCCAGCTTCTCTCCCTTTTGCGGGCCGTGTGGGACCATTCATACTTTTGCAGCTGCTTTTGGATAGTTGTGGTGGAGAAGGACCTCCCGTACACTCTCGTGGAATCAGAGTGGCTGTAGGAAGCGGTTGAACACACAAACCTAGCTGTAGATTTCATGTCGAAGGAGACAATCGCACGTGACATCACACGCGCTTGTCCTTGCTTTCGCAATGCAGCTCGCATGCTTCTCCACAACTATAGCGGGCGGCTGTTGTTCTGTATGGACGGCTTCACATGAAAAGCCAATGACAACTTCAATGCGGTGACGGCTCACGGTGTCTACCAGTACCGCCTCATCTGCTACGTCACTGGCTTTGAACCCCTCCATGGCAGTCATGACGCCATGCACCTGTTCACCATTTGCCACAACATCATCGACTATTGGGGTCTATGGGGCAGGGTGAACTGCCTCACTATGGATAATGCATCCGCCAACGTGGTAATTATTGGCCATGTGGTGGCATCGTGCTCCAACTTCTCCAACGTGGTAATGATTGGCCATGTGGTGGCATCGTGCTCCAACTTCACCAACAAACCTCCACGTCAACAAGGTTCTCGACTGTGTCGAAGTTGACCGCATGGTCAGCCTCATCCGGAACATTGTCAACTTTGTTGACGGGTCACTGCAGCGGGAAGCATCCGACGAGGATTTTTTTGTGAATAACCACAACGATCCGTAACGAAAACTGAAGCTCGATTCGTGCACGCACTGGAACAGCACAATCTACATGTAGCACGTGGCTCACAGCCAGCGTGAGCCACTGGAACAGTGGTTGAATAGTGTGGGTGTGCAGGATATGCTCCTCTCCACCTGCCACTGCAGCACTCTTTGCAAGCTGCGCAAGGTGCAGGATTCGTTCAAAAAGATGAGCGACGACGTCAGTGCATACAATTATCCCAACTTCGTCCTGCCTATTCCGTATTACAACAAGCTGCTTGACCACGTGTAGTCCCATGCACGGTTGTGCGAGGAGGCAGCTGCTTCCCACAACACAGAGCCAAAGCTCCGCGACGACAATGAAGAACTCTTTCCGGTCCAGACCGCCATGGTGCCGGTGCTGCACAAAGCATGCGCCTACATCGGGTGGTACTACTCGCACACCGGCAAGGTGTAGTACCTCGGCACCTACCTTGACTTGCGTTTCAACTGCCGGTACTTCAAGGACACGTATGCCGACGATGACGGTGTCATGCACCCATGCGACGTGATGCAAAGCGTTGTGCTCCTCCTAGAGCCTTACAAAGATGGGTTCCTCGCAAGCCGGTGCTGTACTCTTTGTGAGGACGACTACAACACTGACGGTGACGGCAAAGACACCGTCATACTCGCCACGCCTACCGGACAACGACCATCTGTGGTAGAGGAGATGCTTAAAATGCTACTCGGCGATGGTGGCACGGGCTTAGTGCGTCGCGTCATGCGTTCCTAGAGGACCGGCGGCGGATGCACTAGAAGACAGTCCTCCATGGTCCCCCCGGGTTGCAGTGCATGACGACATGCTCAGCAACATGCGCGAGGCCTACGCATTAGAAGCAGACAAGCAGGCCAATAAGGCCGCATAAGGAGTCCGTGCGTGCTCCCGACTTGCTGCTAGGAAGCAGACTGCCGCCCAGGACAACGATGACCGCCCTTCCGAGTACGCATGCATGAACATGTCCTCTTTGCCAGCGGGTACTGAGGAGATCAACGTTGTCCATGGCGGCAGACGAGGACGTCGTACACGCCGTAGTGCCCAAGTGTTTGTGTAGCCAAACCCTGAGCGTCGTTTCCTGCAGGCTGAGGTGGACCAGTAGAGTGCCATGGATAGCATCGACAAGAATGCCAATGTGCTTGCTTTTTGGTCCGCAAACAGAGACACCTTCCCCATTCATCATGCCGCAGCAATGGACATGCTCGCGGCACAGGCTTCATCCGCATCCTGTGAGCGCGCGTTTTCGCACGCTCGCCACACATCAACCAATCTTTACAGGTGCATGACAAACATGACCATGCGCCATCACCAGCCGTCCAAGCGCTTGTTGGAAATGCCAGAGTTGCGTCACCTGCCTTTAAACTCGGGTTTCAGGGCCGGCATGAAGCTCAACCGGGTAGGGTTTGGGGGGGGAGAGGGGGCTTGGGTTGCAGGCCATCAATGATCCATCTCTTGCTCTATGCGTATCAAATAATGCCGTTCATTCTAACCCCATGCCGCGTAACCTGCTCTCTCTCTCTCTCTCTCTCTATCTCTCTCTCTCTCTCTCTCTCATCTCATTCACATTTGAAATGGGTTTGCGACGTTTGAAGAATGATGTGCTGTGTTATGTTCACATTTGAACAAAAGAAAATTGCGGCAAATTGAATACCAGCGCAGCACCCACCAAAGCAAATACTCCAGAGTAGGTCACATTGAAATTCACCCAAAATGTTGCTTTCCTTGGAACCTAGTGGGCCCAACAAGTAAACATCGTGGAAATTGCACAAGAATGTGGGATGGTCCTGTCTCAAAGCGCTAAAATGCGTCCGTAGTCTACACTCTCAAAGTGCACTTTGCGGGAGTAGAAACTACGGACAATTACTTTGTTACTGACGAGTACCAAACTTCCTTGTCTTACGTGATTCGACTCGCAACATATTAACAATACTGATTCGTCAAAAAACTTCTTTGTGGTAAGTATCCCCAGTCTCTGCGGGGCCGCTCCAGTTTTCTTCACCGAACACTTTGAAATCAACCTTCTGACCTTAAACTTACACAGAATGTTTTTCCTAGTCCTTACATGCTGTGCTGAAGAATCATGTCAAAATCATGCGACGAAAACGTTTTGCACAGACACCATACCTCAATTGAGGTCTATCTAATAAGAATTTGTTTCTCATAAGAAAAAACCCATCACGCATTAAACTAAAGGATAAATTGAACAAATTAAAACATGAAAACAGTTTTCATTTCATGATAAGTCTAGGTTTAGTTTCAATGATTATTTAGCTTCAATGATAACTTATAAAGAATCAAATCAAAGCAAAAGTAAATGTTTTCACTCTTTTTCTGCGAATTGATATGATTGGAATAAACATAAAACTAAATTTCACTTTAAATACAATCTTTGCACCATAATGAAATGGTAAATTAACTGGCACAATTCTATGTGATCATGTTTTAAAGAGCAATAATTCTATTCTAACCATTTCTTAAAGATGGAGGCAGTTCAAAGACTTTTTTCATGTTTATAAAACATGAAAAGAAATAAATCGTGGAAAAACTTATCTTAAGGAAAGAAGTTTTGTGATGCTTCATAAACTACCCTTGCTGTGGTTATGAATTCTAGATGAATGATGAAACTTCAATATTCTAGAAATTCATGTATGTATTGAATTACTTTACAAATAAATTCAACCCATGTGAAAACTTTTGTAAGGATGGTTTAAGGATTGAAATTTCCCCAAATACGTGGTGGAATTTAAAATTGCGTTGTTAAAAGAAAATTTAATATTCTTCATTAAAAAAATATAATATTCTAACTTCATATTCTGAAAGAATTTTGAATTTTATTATTTGAAAGTTTTTGTATAATGAATTAATTGAAGAAACCTCTCAAAACAAGATGTTTTAGTATAATAGTCTTTCCATGAGTAACATTGTATGAGGTTTAAAAACCTGAAATGGAGTTTACTTACATGCTTGTGGATATTAATATTCTAAAACCATCCTTGTAATAGTTTTCAACTGGATTGAATTTTTTCTCAAAGGAATGAACTAAGAGAACACAATTTCGTCAAATTTGCAATTTCATCATTCATCCATGATTCATTAACATGGAACTGTTGTTTTAACAAAACATCTCAAAAGTTCTATCATTAAGGTAAATGTTTGCATTATTTCTTCCTTCTTATGTTTTTATCACCAAGAACAAAAGTTTTGAGCTCCCTCCATGTTGAAAACAAATTTGGAACACAATTGTTACTTTTTACAACATAACTTAATAGAATTGTTTCCATTAATTCATGATTACAAAATTCTTACCTTTTGTGAAGGCGCAAATATTTAATCTTCAGTGGCATTTCGTGTCATGTTTATTTAATTCATATTTATTATTTGATATTCAATGACAAAAAATCCATACATTTGATTTGATTCTTCATGAATTATTATTTACGCTACAAAAGCTTTGAAAATTTGCCTAGACTCATGATGAAATGAAACAATTGATCAAATTAAAAAAACTAAATTATTTTCCATTTAATTATAAGTCTTGGAGAAGTTTCATTGGTTTTGTAGCTGAAATTATGATGCATGAAGAATTAAATCAAAATAAAATGAAACTTTTGTCATTGAATTTCTTGTTTTCATCAACAGTGTTTTAATCATGACATGACATGCCACTAAACATAAAAATATGCGCCTTAAAAAATGTGAGAATTATGAACTACTAAATTATTTGACACGATTATATTTGTTTATGTTGTCAAAAGTAACATTTTTGTTCGAAATGTGTTTTCATGGAGGAAGTTCAAATCTTTTTTTCTTGTTGATAAAAACATAATAAACAATAAATAATGCAAAACATTTATCTAAATGATAGAACTTTTGTGATGTTTCATAACAATAACAGTTTTATGGTTATGAATTCAGGATGAATAATGAAATTGAAACATTTAAGCAATTTTCTTTTATGTTTCATTCTTTTGAGAAAAAATTCAACCTATGTGAAAACAATTGAAAGGATGGTTTAAGAATTTTTTTTCCACAATCATGTAATTGAATTTCATTTCAGATTTTTAAGACCTTTTACAATTCTATTCATGGAAACAATGTTATATTAAAACATATTTTTTGAGGGGTTTTTTAGATTAATTTATTACATAAAACTCAAAACTAATAAAATTTTCTTACAATACGATGTTCAAATACTATATTTTTCCATGAAGAAGATTACATTTGGTCTTAGGAAAGACGTTTTCAATTCCACCACAAATCTGGAGATATTAAAATTCTTTAACCATGCTTACAAATGTTTTACACTTGTTGAATTTTTTTTGCAAAAGGAATTCAATACACATATATAACGTTATGGAATATTGAAGTTTCATCATTTGTCCAAAATTCATAACCATAGCAATGGTAGTTTTATGAAACATCAAAAACATTCTATCCTCAAGATAAGATTGTGCACTATTTTTTTCATGTTTTTATGAACATAAAAAACTTTGAACTGCCCAAATCTTGAAAAAAACATTGGAAGTTCGCTCTTTAAAACATGAACAGATAGAATTGTTCTTGTTTATTTACCATTTCATTATTTTGTATCTTTAATGAAGGCGAAAAAAACGATTTTTATTTTAATTTAATATCATATTTATTTTGATGATTTTTATTCGTAGAAAAAGAGTGGAAAATTTTCATTCTACTTTTATTTGATTCTTCAGACATTTTCATTGAAGCTACAAAATTATTGAAACTTCCCCTAGAATTATTGTGAAATGAAGTATATTTTTCATGTTTTAATTTGTTAAATTTTTTACTTATCACTTAAATTGATGCGTGATTGGTTTTTTCTGATGAGGCAAAATTTCTTATTAGATAGACTTAGATTGAGGTATGGTCTGTGTGAAAATGTTTTGTTGCATGATTTTGACATGTAATTCTTCAGCAGAACATTTAAGGACTAGGAAAAGTCTTCTGTGGAATTTCGAGGTCAGAAGGTCGCTTTCAAATTGGTCGGTGAAAAAAATTGGAGCGGCCCCGCGGAGACTGGGGTTACTTACTACAAACAAGTTTTGTGACGAATCAGTCTTGTTTACAAGTTGCGAGTCGAATCACTAAGGCAATAAAGTTTAGTACCCATCACTAACGAAGTAATTGTCCCTAGAAACTACATATGGGCGACTCCAGGATCCTGATTGCCGCTCCCTAGTGTGATGGCAAGGGTAAGCAACCGGCCAGCGACTCGCAACTTGCCATCCCACTATGAAAGCAGTAAAGCACGTGTCGTCCTCACCAATTCTCTACTCTCCTTCCATTGTCATCTACCGTCCACACAGCGCACGTACGTATCCGAGATGTGAATTGCACTGCGACGTATCACGCATTGTTGTACCTCCCCCTTGCATCATCCACACTCGGCGAGGGCCTCTCTTGCCCTCGTTATCCTCATTACAGAGGAGCCCTCTCCTTCCTGCCGTACCGCGCCGTTGTTTTTTGCAAGGATCCTTGCTTCCTCCCTTCCTGCCACATATCAAAACCGGATGAGTCAGCCGGCGTTGACCATCCAAAACCGAGTGAGGAACACCCCAAGGTGCCAGCATCGACTGTTATGCACACACCACAAGTGCACCGCTCAATCGATTTTTTGGCGGGGCTCTTGGGAGCGTGTGGGGACGCAGCCCTTCCATCGTTTGTTGAAGAGAGATCTCACGAAACTATCTCTCATCCCTTTGATATGGCGCTTCCTTGTGATTCACCCGGGCGACAGCTTCAAAGCGCGTTGCTCCTACCGCTTCCCTTGGAGATGCTTCTCGCCCTCACTGCCTTCGCACCGCGTGGTGGGAACTGCGCCCGGCCCAGCAATATGCTGAGTGCGGGATCGTCTTCGGTCGCCAATGCTGGGGAAGGCGCGATGATGCCCGTAGGCTGGAGGGTCGCGCCGCACGTCTACGTCCGAAAGCTGGAGTCGCATGAGTGCATGATTAAGGAGAGCAAGGAGGAAGAAGAGACGCCCAAGGCAGCAAAGAATGCGACAAAAGGATACGACGAGGACAAGGAGGAGGAGCATGGAAAATCGATCCTACAAGCAGGCTGGACCATGAAAGAGCCGGAAGAAGAAGGAGAAGGCGAAAGCGGAGCAGGAAAGGAGATCATACTGGTAGATATCGGAAGCGCCGTGTCCCAGCAGATCCACAATAGGGTGAAGTGCTTAGGGAGGGTGAAACAAGGCGGTACGCACAAGCTGGCGTGGCAGGGCATCACTTACTCCGCTTGTCCTATGCTTTACCATGGTGGCTCACCGATGACGAACCCCATCACCATCTACAACATCTGGTACAGAAAATGGACGGTTGGATCAGCCACGGAGAATTTCCTCAACAACTTCATCGCTTCCTTCAGCAGCACCGCTGCCGATTCTCTCGTACGTCCCCCCCTCCAGGCCCGTCTTGCCCTTGGCACATTCATGCTTCTCCGTCCACCTCCCCCTCCCCCTCCTTTTATCCCTCCCCCTCCCCCCTCCTCCCCCGCC
>SZWC01002957.1:161202-185445 GCA_023375785.1 Penium margaritaceum | reverse complement strand
GGGGGGGGGGGGGGGGGGGGGGGGGGGGGGGGGCGTCCGTGCACCTCTCGTAGCGGCTGTGTGCGTTGTGCCCACCAGCGGTGCTGGGCGACGGCGACAAGGGACAGCGCTCTCTGGCTACAGGCTACTCCGTTCGACCCGCGTGACCGCACGTATCTTTCCCTTGCAGACTTCCGACTACATGCTCAGCTCTGGCTGGGTCTCCCTCTTCCACACTTGTTGCTGGTGGGGATGGACGGGCTTATCCCGGCAGCGGTTACCAGGCGGGAGAGTGGAGGCAAAATTCAGCGCGTCTACAATGCCATCCGGGACAAGCTTGTGGATGTCTTCCGGGAGCATTGTCTCATTCACACGGTTGAGAGTGGGGGCGCGGCTGGTTTGCAGGCGGGTGGTCCAGGGGAGCCTTGGCCGGATCTGACGCTGACTGATCCTGAGTCAGGCCTCAAGTGGGTGCTGGATGTCACCACTGTGAACTCCCATGGGTTTTGCGCCACGGGGCCTGGTTTGACAGTATCCACAGCAGAGAAGGCTAAGGTGGCCTTGTACTCTGCGGTGGAGGGGAGTGGTCGGCAGATGCGACCACTGGCTTGGGAGACTCTTGGGGGCCTGGGTGACCACTTCTGGTCCTTTCTGGCCCTCGCTAGGGTCTGCCTTGTGCGAGGGCCGCGGCGCTGCTCGGAGGAGGTCTTTGAGCGTTGGGCCCAGCGGGCCGTCTCCACCCTTGTGCAGCGGGTCTACATCGGGGGCATCCGAAGTCAGTGTGTTGCGATCCGGTTCCACGGCGTGGTTCACTGTGCGGCTGCTCCGATCTAACATCCCTAGTTGTCGTGGTCGTTGTCGCCATGGTTGTTATTGCTGTCGTTGTCGTCCTAAAGGCTGTTAAGTCAGTTCGCTTTGGATTCTTTCTGAAGCCAGAAAAATTAAAAGAAGAACTGAACAAAACCGAACTGAAAAGATCAGTTTCAGAACCGAACAGAACCGAGCTTTAGGCTCAGAAAACCAAATCCGAACCGGACCAAATCGAATGCTTGAATATGTTTGTACATGTTCAGAACTGCTCAGATAATGTCAGATATGGTCCGATATGTTCGGATTCTGCACGTATTCCACATATTCAGAGTAGGAGTTATTTTCAGATCGAGTGAAGAATGGGAAGATGACAGGATGAGAGGAGTGAGTGAGGCATGGGAAGAGGGTCAGATTAGCTTCTTTTTTTTTTTGTCTCTGTTCAAAATCCAAACTAAACCAAACCAGGCAAAACAGCGTAACGTTAATATTCAGATTGGTTTGGATGTACTTGGACTGATCCAAACATTTACCGAGAATGTCCAAATGCAACTCGAACTGAACTGGAGACACCCAAATCCGAATCGGTAACAGTTAGGTTCAGATTCAGTTTGGTTTTAGTCGTTACTTCCGGTTCGGATTGGATTCTTCATCCAAATTAACAGCCCTAGTTGTCGTTGTGGCTAGCATTGTCGTTGTCCCCGTTGTGATAGTCAGAGTCTCCGTTGTCGCCTCCACCACCACTGCTGTCATGGTCGTTGTCGTCCTCCTACTCCTTGTGGTTGTCGTCATTGTTGTCATTATTGTCATTGTCATCGTCGACCTTTTTTTAATTTTCATTGCCATTTTCCTTGCCTTTTCTGGTCGTCAGCATTTTTGTCATTGTCGTTGTCATTGTCGTTGTCGGCATCATCATTGCCGTCGTCGTTGTCGTCACTGTTGTCGGCACTTGTAAGGTGGGAGTATCACAATACCAAAATCATTGATTTGTACATAGATTAGGATTTATTCATATCAATATCTAAGATTGGAGGTTTGGCATTGATATATATGCAGATATCAAGATATTGAACATCAAAATCGATGTTTCAATATCGAAAGTTTGCTATACCTCATTGTGCCAAATCTTCTCTGCAATGAATCTAGCCAAATTTGACATCTTTCTTTGCACTATTTCTACCTTCTCGTCACATCCAAATAGATTTTATTTACTTCACATTAGTGACAGAATGGGACAGAATGGAAGAGAGGGAGGGTTGGCTGTAGGGGAGGACACAAACTATGGGTCAAAATTAGAGTTGTTGTATCGAGATATCGATATCGATATCGACGATACCGATATTGATATCGATTTTTTGACATAGATATCTTTGTTCAAACATCAATATTGATCCTCAGGGGTGCAATATCGATATCGATATCGAATCATCAAACTATCATATTGATAATTTGATATCGATATTGAAAACAACATAGGAGGGTTGGGGAGGAGTATCAATATCGACCTCTGAAGGAGGGGGGAGGCCCGTCCTCAGAGGGAAAACATCAATATCAATATAGACATTGAATGATATTGATTTCAATATTGATATCGACATTACGATATCGATATTGACGATGTTTTTTTTATTGATATGAAAAGTCGCAACTCTAGTCAATTTTTTTTAACGTTCTTTACGTTGTTCATTTTGCACCATTTTGTACGACATGTTCCAAATGAAAGCTGCGCTTACTGTCTACCTCCTGCAAAAGAATCTCCCCCCCCCACCTCCCTCTCCCCCAACGCTCCCGCCCCTGCACTGAAGGCTCCTCTCCCCTCGCTGACGCTCACCATTCTATGCCAGTGTGAGGTTGCTGCAGCGGAAGTCGCTTCCTACGTCCTCAAAGAAGCTGTTGCAGAAGTTTCTGCTTCAAGTCGCTAGTGATGTTGATAGGCTCCCATTGCTCAAAACCTCTATTGGCTTTGAGCGAAGGGAATCTATCGTGGCCCTTCCAAGAGCCCATTGACGGTCGAGCGAGGACAAAATCGCATCGACGATCTTTCAACAAATGTGAGGAGTCTCTCTAGCCCTCGATTTAGGTGCAGTAACATCTAGAAGTAGGACAGGGCCCTACATGTTTGAAAGGAAATAGATAAGTACCTCGATGTACTATCGCCCTCTCATCTCCCATGTGTAAGAAACACAACCAAACACGTCCCCTTCTAGAAGATGGACACGTTCAGTGGTTTCTCTCACACAAAAGAAAACTTATTTGCGGGAAGTAATGCCCTGCATATGGCACAGATCATAGAACTGGATCTTGTGGCCAATTGAACATCCGATTTCCCGAAACCTATCATTCTCATTGCCAACGGCAGGGCAGCAAGCCGTCACCCAGCCATCTGCAGCGGTGTTTTAAGAAAAAGAGCTACATATGAGGCAGGCCAGTTGAAGTAACCGGGTTGGACCTAGGACTTCAAAAGCCCATTAAATAGTGTCTTTAGGAAAACAGACCCTTAACTTTTTTGCGTCGCGGAAATGTTTGGCCCATTTTAACGCCGCAAGCTTCAGATAGTGAAAGAAACGGCCATTGGCTTGGAAGTTGTGACTTTTTTTTTTACCTTTAGGACGAGAACAGGGTGGAGAGAGGAGAGGGCTAACACGAGAGTTGGAATCTGCAAATACATGTTCAAAAGATCCTAGCAAGGGTTGTAGAGATCCATCGTCATTCCTTTATCCTTGTAGGGAATGGTGAGGAGGAGTTAGGGGAGGGTGAGGGTTAAGGATTAAAGGGGGTGCCCGGGATAAGCGATAAGGGAGGAGGAGGGGGAGGGTGAATGGGAGGGTGAGGGCAAGAGGGAAGGGAGAGGATGCAAGGGAGGGGGAGGGGGAGGGGGAGTGGAAGGGGGTGGTGGAGGGGGATGGAGAAGGGAAGGGGTATAGGGAGGGTATTGTGTTACATGAACTTTCACGATTGTAGGCATGAGTGAACATTGCGGACTTAAAACAAAATAGGAGCGAAATGAAAGAGAAGGGTACATGGAAAGAGTGGCAACATCAGGTCCAAGAGCAAGGTGTACACATCAAAATACAAATAAGACAAGAGAGGTATGACCAAGCTGTGAGATGCAACAATGGACAACCTGTACATGACTACTATTGTGCTGAAGATGGAGGTGGTGGTGGTGGTGGTGGTGGTGGTGGTGGTAGTGGTAGTGGTAGTGGTGGTGGTGGTGGCTTTGTAGCTAGGGTGGGATGTTCTCATTATCCAACCGGGTATCAAGACCAATACCGAGATTGACATCGGTATCCAATATTGGTATCACATCAATATCGATATCGATACCCTTAAATGGGGTACTGCCCCCCCCCCTTCCCGATTGTAAGTCCATGGATGTTGAGGTGCAAAGAAAATTCTCTGTCTTTTAGCTCCCACGTTCTTTATGAACTCAATGTAGAGTTGATACATGTTGATATGGACTTGATATTGACTCAATGTTGAGTCGATGTCAAGGACACATCGATCGGTATCCCTCGTTATTGAACAATATCAAGTCTACTCAACTACTTACTCTCTTGGAACACTAGACCCTTTCTTTCAGAAGAAAAAAAAGTACGAGTGCACTGTAGATAACACAAACCTCTCAAGCATCCCCACAATCTCATCAATCGTGCAACATGTCCCAACTACATACAATAGGTGGGCCTAAGAGGCTGGTCTGTCAGGTGGGAGGGTGGCAGGGGTAACAAGATCCAGGATGCCCATCATAATTCTTTTACCCATTTGGAACTCTTGTGAGGTTTTTTTGCCTTTATTATAGAATTTTTGCATTTTTTTGATTTGATAACAATAAACAAAGAAACATGCTGTCCCTGACCGGCACATCTGCCAGGTATGAAAGTCGCTGCCATCACGGCACAATGCCGTGAAAAGAAAGTGCAACTAAGTACCGGCAAAGACCGGTTCACAGGCACAAAGATCAGAGAGAGAAAGGGCACTCGGCAACCCCAGTTCATGCGCCAACGGGAGAACATCCTCCTCAGTGCAAGGATCTGCAGCCACACAGTGAACCACGCTGTGGAACCGGATCGCAGCACACTGACTGCGGATGCCCGCAATGGAGACCCACTGCACGAGGGCAGAGACAGCCCGCTGGGCCCAACGCTCGAAGACCTCCTCTGAGCAGCATCGCGGCTCTCACGCAAGGCAGACCCTAGCAAGGCGGGCCAGAAAAGACAAGAAGTGGTCACCCAGGCCACCCAGAGTCTCCCAAGCGAGTGGGGTTTGCTTTTCTTGTGAGGTTTCTGTGAGGTTGTGAGAATGTTGTTTTGTGAGGTTTTGTGAGGTTTTTGTGAGCTTGTGAGGTTTTTTTTGCCCAGATCCTTAAACCAGATCCTTAAACATAACTTCTCGAGCCGGGTGAATGCTGCCATGTTACTTTGGCAACCCTAAGCAAAACAAATATGGCTGATGGAGGTGAGAAGTCCCCAACTTAGCATTCTAAGTCCGTGGAGTCGGCATCTTCTAGTGCGGCAAGGGGAGCAAGCGAGAAAAACGGGGTGGGGAGACAGATGTTGCTAAAAACTTGTTTCAGAGGTAGAATCCATCGAATCGGAGGATGAATCCACGTCAACAGGCACCATTGTTGCCTCAAGTGGCCAAATGGAACTACGCGGCAGCCCCACTGTCATCGCCTCTCTTGGTAATGGCATCAGCACATCTGCCTCACACATCTTTGAAGCAGAAGCTCGCCGACAAGCGGAAGCCATGGCTGCGGCCAACATTCTGTTGGTTCAAAATGAGGTCCTACCAAAGCTGCAGCACACTGATTACGACAGATTGGAGGCTTGGAGCAAGAATTCTAACGTGCAAAACTTGATCTTGGGTTACTGTCCCAAATCTGACTGTGATATGGGCAGAAATTTTACTGCTGCAATGATGTTTGTGCATCACTCAAACAATAGAATCAGAGTGCACTTGACAGCTTTTTGGAAAGCTAGAGAGTCAGAGAGTACGCTCTCCAAATTTCAGCATCAATGGAGCACTATGGAGTCCTTGGCACTTCGGCAAAGTTACTGAAGTCACATGAGAATTTGGAGTGAATGATTGACTTGGAATAAAAATCACACACAAGAGTAGTGCCTCATATAGCTGGCACTCATAGAGTACATAGAGGCACAATTACACACCAAGCAATAAATTCCCAAGCCCTCCGAGGCGTAGGTGAAGAAACTGGGGTAGTTGGAGATTTTTCTTCACTGCTGTCATGCCCCTGGACTTACTGGCATACCCCCATGTGCTGGTAGGTTAAGCAGTTACCCTCCAACACTCACAAATGCGACTCAAACGGCCTGTTTTGGTTGTTGCGTTGCTAAGTTGCAGTACGCCAGAAGGGCGGTTTGCTAAGAAAATAACAAAGGCGCTGGACTTGCGCTGTCCATCCTGGAAGAGGGTCGAGCACACGTGTGGAGTCAGAAAAGTCGCGGCTGGAAAATGCCCGCTTGAATTTTCTGACTTACCGGTCAATCTTGCTGAATCAGCCCAAAAACTACACGGTTGTTTTTTCGGCACTTGCACATGGACAGTCCTCGTGCCCCATGTGCTCAAACTGCCTCCACCTACGGTTTGATGCTCGTGCGTCAATTTAACAGCCGGGTTTGGCCGTCCATGTGCGATCGGTAAACCTGGTGCACAATCATTATGTCGCACAATGTCCTCGCAAGTATGCAATCTCACAAAAAAACAAAAATGATTCTCTCACTCGTAGACTTGCCGGCTTGACCACTGGCAAGTCAACCCCTCCCCCCCCCCCTTTTTTTTTCTCTTGCTCTCGCTCATCACCTTCCGCCGCGTGGTCAAGGTGGCCGGCGAGTTTCGCCACCTTCACTCGCCAACACTCCCACTTGGCAAAGACACGCCGGTATAGAGCAAACAAAATCATGTGCTAGGAACCAGTCTCATGCCTTGAGAGCACCACATGTGCTTCTCCTTTGGAAGTGGCTTGGTCAAGGAATCTGCCACCATCTTCTGTGTAGGGCAATAGTCCAAATGAACTGCTCCCATCTCCACCTTCTCCCACACAAAGTGAAACTGGATGTTAATATGCTTTGTGCAAGCATGAAATGCTGGATTCTTGACCAAAGCGATACAGCTTTGGTTGTCGACGTTGAGGAACACCGGACCTCTGTTGACGCCGACTTCACCAAGAAAGGGCTCAGCCAGATGGCCCCCTTTGTGGCCTGTGTGAGGGCGATGTATTCAGCTTCAGTGCTTGAGAGGGCAACTGTCGGCTGCTTCTTGCTGCACCAGCTCACACACCCTTCTCCAAAGAGGAATACATATCAGAAGACACTCCTGCGATCCTCCAAATTCGATGCCCAATCTGCATCGCTGTAGCCTTCCAACCTCCCGTCCTCCTTACTTCCCCCAAGGACAAGCCCCCAATCAGCTGACCCCTTGATGTAACGGAGCAAATGCGTTATGGCAGCCCAATGTTCAGAAGTGGGACTGCTCATGAACTGGCTCACTACTCCCACTGCGAAACGGATGTCGGGACGCGTGGCCACCATCACGTACATCAGGCTGCCCACCACGCGCTGGTACTCGGTCGTCGAATCTGCTGCAAAGTCGAAGACGTCGCTTTTGACCAGCTTTGTTTCCACCGGCATTGGGGTAGATGCCAGTAAACAGCTGCTCATCCCGAACTTGTCGAGGATGTTGTTGAAGTAGTCGGTCCGGTTCAGCGTGATGGTGCGTGCGGCACGGTCACGATCAAGCTGAATGCCAAGGAAGAACTTGGCCTCGCCAAAGTCCGTCATCTCAAACGTCACCTCCATGACCTGCTTGAACTGAGTCAGTGGCTCAGGTGCACTTGCAATGATGATGAGGTTATCAACATAGACAAGAAGGATGAGCAAGCTGTCCTTCTTGTCTTGTACATAGACACTGTGATCGGCCTCACTCCGCATGAAGCCATGACCGCTCAAGTGCTCATCCAATTTTTTATTCCAAGCACGAGGAGACTGCTTGAGAACGTACAATGACTTCACAAGACGACAAACAAGTTGCTCTCTTCCCTCTTGCACAAACCCCTGAGGTTGTTTCATGAACACCTCTTCCTTCAAATCCCCATTCAAGAATGCACTCTTCACATCCATGTGGTGGATTTCCCAATCCTGCGACGCGGCATGGGAGAGAAGGGTGCAAATGGAACTGAACTTTGCTACAGGTGCAAAGGTCTTGTTGTAGTCAATACCTTCCACTTGCGTGAAGCCCCTTGCACAGAGCCGTGCCTTCAAGCGGTCG
Organism: Penium margaritaceum; assembly: GCA_023375785.1. Taxonomy (NCBI): domain Eukaryota; kingdom Viridiplantae; phylum Streptophyta; class Zygnematophyceae; order Desmidiales; family Peniaceae; genus Penium; species Penium margaritaceum. The sequence continues at coordinate 177,372 of SZWC01002957.1, read as the reverse complement.
ATGGAGCCGGCCGGGTTGTACTTGACATGGAAAACCCACTTGCAGTCCACCACTTGACGGCGTGCTGACTGCGGCACGAGCTCCCACGTATGGTTCTTTGCAAGTGAGTCTATCTCTACTTCCATCGCCGCACGCCACTCTGCTGCATGCTCACCGTTCAGGGCCTCAAAAACAGTTGTCGGTTCCTGTACTGTTGCCACAAGGGCATGCTCTGCTACGATGTGGCTGAAGCAAGTTGGCGGCCTCACGGTACGACCGCTTCGCGTGGAAGTGCGGCTCGGCACCTCGGCTGCAATGTTGGTGTCACTCTTTGTTGCTTCCTTCTCCGTCTTGTCGACAGTGCTTGCCGTTGTGGCTGGGTTTGGTGCCGAATCTGCTGCTGCAGGGGAGCTCGTAATGTCGGAGAGGCGCTTCACCTTGTTTCTTGCCCCTTCCTCCTGCTCCTTCACGGTCTGACATTCTTGCTCAACAGCCATGACACTTGGGAGGAGGGGCGGAAAGACTTCAACAGCTTCATCAGCACACGCTCCCACTTCACCCCAACCCTCCTTCTCTTCAAACACCACATCCCAGCTAATCACAATCTTCTTGCTGCTTGGGTCAAACAGCCAGTATCCCATGCTCTCTATGTCGTACCCAACAAACATGCATGGGTGGGTTTTGGAGTCAAGCTTCTTACGCTTTTGGTTGGGGACGTACACGAAGGCCTTGCACCCAAACACCCGCAGATTGGCCACTGACGGCTTGCGGCCCAACCACGCCTCGGCCGGTGTGATGCCTTCGAGTGCCTTTGTTGGGGAGAGGTTCTTGGGGAGGGTTGCGGTCATCACTGCTTCTCCCCACATCTCAAGCGGCACACTCCGCCCGTGTGGCATGCTCCGGGTGGCCTCCATGAGGGTGCGGTTGCACCTCTCAGCGACGCCATTTTGTTGTGGGGAGTATGGAGCTGTCCTCTTAGCTTTGATGTCCGCTTCCGTCAAAACACTTTCAAAGGCGTTGTTGACATACTTTGCGCCATCATCACTGCGCAACACCTTGATGCTTGACCCCTGCTCCTTCTCCGCCCTTGCCTTGAACTCCAAGAACCTGGTCAAGCACTCATCTTTCAATGCAAGGAGAAAGACGGTGGTGAAGCGGGTGGCATCATCAATGAAAGTGATGAAGTAGAGAGAACCCCCCATAGTGTGCACACTCATCGGACCACAAAGGTCTGTGTGCACAAGCTCAAGAGGCTGCATTGCATGGCGCTTTCATACAGACCCAAATGCCTTGCGATGTTGCTTGCCCATCATACAACCCCCACAAACGGCTTCAGCGCATGAGAGGTCCTTGGGCAGCCCACTCACCATCTCCTTTGAAGCCAAAAGCTTCAAGTTGCTGCTCCCAAGATGACCAAACCTCTCATGCCACAGGTGCCCCACCGCATCACCATCCACCGACGCCTTTGCACACACCACCGCCGACGGAACATGCGCATAGAGGTGGTAGAGGTTCCCCTCAAGTGATGCGATGCACACAAGGACACCATCCTCATTNTGACCAAACCTCTCATGCCACAAGTGCCCCACCGCATCACCATCCACCGACGCCTTTGCACACACCACCGCCGACGGAACATGCGCATAGAGGTGGTAGAGGTTCCCCTCAAGTGATGCGATGCACACAAGGACACCATCCTCATTCATGATTTTGCATCCCCTCTCATCAAACTCCACCTTGCACCCCTTCTTCGTCAACTGGTTCATGGACACAAGATTTGCCGCTAGATTTGGAACATAAAGCACGTTGGTGAGCTTCACATTCCGTTCCTCATTCCCTACCTTGGTGACAAAGCCCACGGTCCCTTCTCTCACTGCCGACAAGGCCCCGTTGTCTCCCATGAAAACATCCTTGGGAAGGATTGTCTCAAGAGACTTGAACCAATCATGATGGGAGGTGAGGTTGCACGAGGCACCGGAGTCAACGTACCATTGATCCGGAGCTTTGTCCTTGACTGTGGCCGTGAGCACGAACAGCTTCTCAGCGGCCAGCGCAGCGCGGATGGTCAAAGAGTCACCATTTTAGGAGGAAGGCCCTCCCTTGGGGAAATGCAGCTTCTTGTGTTGCTGCAATTCCTGCTTCCAAGTGGGGCAGTTGCGGATGAGGTGGTCAGTCGCACTGTAATGGAAGCATGCACGCTGTCCCTTCTTTGGCGGTGCGGTCGTCTTTGCCTTGCCCTTCTTGTCTTTTGGCTGCAAGTTGGCAACGCTCACAAACGTGGCGTCCTTCCCCTTGGCGTAGCGTGAGTGACGACGCATCTCCTCATGGAGGAGCTTGACCATCACCTCCTTGAGTTGGAGCACGCCGGACTTCGCCTCCAAGGCGATGATGAGCGGTTGGTTTCTTTGTGGGAGCCCCTCCAAGAACATGAGAACGAGCTCGTCGCTCCCCACCTCAACGTCCACCGCCACAAGTTGCTCCGCCAAGTCCTTGGCACGGGTGATGTAGGCCTGCATGGTCTCGCTCCCACCCATGCAAAGCTTATGGAAGCGATCGTGAAGCATGATGCGGTTAGCCACTTGCCCCGCCTCATAGAATCCAGACAATGCCCCCCATGCATCACGAGCCAACTTGTGCAAGAGAATGTAAGACATAAGTGCGGGAACAACGTTCATGGCAAGAAGGATCAAGGCCTTACGGTTATCCTTCTTGAACTTCTCCTTATCTGCAGCACTCATCTCGGCCTCCTTGTCACGTGCCGGTGTTGCCGGCGAGGAGGTCGTTGATGTTGACACTTGCGTCGATGTCGCACTCGAGCTCGGCGCCATTTTGCCTCTCTTCACAACCTCTCAAAGCCTGCGTTCTTCAAACACAACTTGCATGCACTACTTCCAATTGATGAAAGCACCCTCGAGCTTGTCGACGACGTTGAATTCTTTGGTGGAAGCGGCTGCCATGGCTGCTGCGGTGGTACCTCCCGTCCCCTTCGAGCTCCCACAAGAGCGGTGTGGACGGCGATGGCCTATCGGAAGGCTCTGATACCACTGCTGGTTCAAAATGAGGTCCTACCAAAGCCGCAGCACACTGATTATGACAGATTGGAGGCTTGGAGCAAGAATTCTAACGTGCAAAACTCGATCTTGGGTCGCTCTCCCAAATCTGGCAGAGATATGGGAAGAAGCTTAACTGCTGCAATGACATTTGTAAATCACTCAAACGATAAATTTTGGACGCACTTGACGGAAAGCTACAGAGTCAGAGAGTCTGCTCTCCAAATTTCAGCATCAATGGAGCACTATGGATTCCTTGGCACTTCGGCAAAGTTACTGTGGTCACATGAGAATTTGGAGTGAATGATTGACTTGGAATAAAAATCACACACAAGAGTGGTGCCTCATATAGCTGGCACTCCTGGAGTGCATAGAGGCACAATTACACACCAAAAAAAAAATTCCCTCGCCCTCCGAGGTGCAGGTGAAGAAACTTGGGTAGTTGGAAAATTTTCTTTACTGTTGTCTTGCCACTCGACTTACTGTCATACCCCCATGTGCTGGTAGGTTAAGCAGTTACCCTCCAACACTCACAAATGCGACTCAAACGCCCTGTTTTGATTGTCGCGTCGCTAAGTTGCAGTTTGCCAGAAGGGCGGTTTGCTAAGAAGATAACAAAGGCGCTGGACTTGCGCTGTCCATGCTGGAAGAGGGGCAAGCACACGCGTAAAGTCAGAAAAGTCGCGGCTGGAAAATGCCCGTTTGACTTTTCTGACTTACCGGTCAATCTTGCTGAATCAGCCCAAAAACTACACGGTTGTCTTGTTGGCGCTTGCACATGGATAGTCCTCGTGTCCCATGTGCTCAAACTGCCTCCACCTACGGTTTGATGCTCGTGCATCAATTTAACAGCTGGGTTTGGCCGTCCATGTGCGACCGGTAAACCTGGTGCGCAATCATCATGTCGCACGTTGTCCTCACAAGTGTGCAATCTCACCAAAAAAACAAAAAGGATTCTCTCACTCGTAGACTTGCCGGCTTGACCACTGGCAAGTCAACCCCCCCCCCCCCCCCCCCCCCCCCGTGTTCTTTTCACTCTCGCTCTCGCTCGTCGCCTTCTGCCGTGCGGTCAAGGCGACCGGCGAGTTTCGCCACCTTCACTCGCCAACACACTCAAGCCGTCGCCCATCTTCAAGCTGCCGCCAATGCTCAACTCCAAGCTGAAGCTGACGCAGTGGCCTCTATGACCATTCAGGCCGCTATTTCTGCTCAACGCTCTGAAGCTGCAGCGAGAGTCCATGCTGCACAGACTGCAGCTGTCATGGCTGCACACGCTGCCTCCTCCGCAGAAGCCTCAGCAGCTGAAGCTGCAGCTGAAGCAACCCAATGTTTTGAGCCCCTTCTAGGTCTTGGACCTGCAACCAACATCCCGCTTTCTCAACAAGGCGCTGGATTGCATGGCTCAAACCCCGGGCAAACAGATCTCAAGCGGACGTCTCCATCCCCATCACCGCGGATGACGTTTTCTATCCACCAGCTTTTCTTGACATCAAAGCAGAATTTTTTTATGAAGCAAAGGACACCATCTCTGACATCGGCAAGATGGATGCCACCATCATCAAGCTGAACAAACAGCTTGAAGAAGGTCGTTTTGCCAACATGTCAAGTGCAAATCTCCAGAATTTCAACTTCTACACTCGAGAGAAGCTGAACTCCAAGCAACCTGGTCCAACACCATGCAGGAGGAAGCCTTTGGCTACATGAGACGGCAACACTCGCAAGTCATCAAAGGCAAGCGAGCTAAACGACTTGCACTCCTCAAACGCCCCCTCAACCTCCAAACCCGCATGGAACAACAGCTGGATGCTCTCTGTTGCCCAAACAAGGCAACCATTGATAAAATGTTTGACAGCACTCCCTTTTGCAATGCTTGGAAAGCCAAAACTCTAGCAAGCACTGAGAAAAACATTCACAATCTTGTCGGCCAAGATCGCGGAGACCTCGCCAACGCACAACGTTAAGCTGAAGAAGCACGCTTGTGAAAAGACACAAGAGACGCAGAAGTAGAGATTATGGCCAGAGATCCCACCCTCTGTGAAACCACCAAGGAGGAAACAACCAAAGAAGTGGACCTACCCACAAAGACCCTCTAGTCTAAGGTGTGTTGGATATGGGGTGCCAAAAAATTGACCAAAGTGGGTTGCTCGATAAAAATCATCAGGTCACAAAAGTGAATAGAGGATGTTTTGCTAGTTCTGTAGCACTTTACGGAACTCGATTCGGAGTCCGTTTGAGGGAGATATGGGATTTCAAGGTTTGGTGGCGATGGGTCCGGTTCAAGTGATGGCTCCTGCACTACCAGCACCAATGACGGCCACAATTATTGGCCAAGGAGGTTTGGAGCGGCCTTCAGGGTAGAAAGGCGGCAGGAGGACCTTCAGGGAGCTTCAAGGAAGGTCCCCACCAAGATTATTGGTTGTGCACATGGCAGGGATGGTAATTCTCTTGTGTGAGAGTGTGACTGCCGCTCATCCCGCTAGGCTAGGAGTGTGCTAGGAGGTGAACTTTGACAGAGTGCTTCTTCCAGCTCCATGTGCCAAATGAGGCGTACTTAGGCTTGTTAGAAAGCTGTGCTAATTTACTTTCTTGCTCAAGAGTCGATTTAGACATTCCCTTTCTCTGCAGACCTACATTTGCTTCCGTAACTTCTGTCTGTGCAACCTACAACTCCCTCTAACAAACAGTTGGTCCTGCCTAGGCGGCTCTTAGTGAGCCTGATCACCTCCCTGAGGGCTGCCAAGTTTCCATCAGTGGTATCAGAGCTAGAACAAGGCTTTTTCTCATCCTTGAGGCATTTCTTACACCCTGTTGTGTGAGAGAGCCGTTTGTGGGCTGAACGTTGCACTACCATGGCGACATCCGCTTCCGTGGTGGCCGGCGTCAACATGGCCAAGCTCGAAGGCAAGAACTTCTTTAACTGGAGCAACAACATGAAGATGGTGCTGATGGAGAAGGGTCTCTGGAGGCAGGTGGATAAGAAGGAGAAGGAACCAGAAGAAAGCTCCCTATCCCCTGTCGAGGCCCGTATCTACCGCGAGAAGCGTGACCGCGCCCTCGCAACCATCTACCTCCACCTCGCCAAACGGCAGCAACTCCTCGTCCGTGGCATCCTCACGCCAAAGGAGGTTTGGAAAAAGCTTAAGTCCACTTATGCTTACAAGTCAATCCTCATGAACATGCACCTGCGTCGTCACTTTCACACTGTGAAGATGGATGAATCCGGATCCATGATTAACTACATCAACATGGTGAAGTCTCTCTCTGACCAGCTTGCTGCGATTGAGGACCCTGTCAAGGAACGTGTGCTCATGCTAACCATCCTCTCTGGTCTTCCTAGCAGCTATACTCCTCTCATTGTTGCCCTGGACCAGCGTGGCGACAAGCTCTCCCTCAATGATGTGGAGGAGAGCATGCTGTTTGAGGAGGAGCGGCGCAAGGGAGAAGAGGGCGGAAGCGGACTGGACGTCGCTCTCATCACCAACCACTGGTCATGGGGGTGGTTCTGCACCAACCAGGGGCAATGGCAAAGGAGGGAAGAAGAAGGGGAACTGCCACTACTACAAGAAGCCGGGCCATTGGGCACACGATTGCCGGAAGAAGAAGGCGGACCTTGCTGCTAGAGTGGAAGCGGGAAAACAGCCCGACACTTCCACAAACGCCGCAGATTGGGAGAGTGGATTCGTGACAACCATCCGGATCCTGCACGTCTCCGACAACACCGCCCTGTTCTGGATCATCGCCTCGGGAGCCACGCAACACATGATGTGTCGCCGGGAGTGGTTCGTCGTCTACACCGTCATCGAGCCTCGTCGGGTGTACATGGGGGACAACCATGTGCAAATGGCGGTTGGGGAGGGTGAGATTGTATTTTGTGCTTCCGTTAAGGGTAAGCAAGTGGAACATTGTGTGAAGGGGTTGCTCCATGTTCTGGGGCTGGCAGCTAACCTCCTCTCTATCTCATCTCTCATCTCCGAAGGCATGCAGGTTTTCTTTGAGAATGGTGGCTGCACCATCTCTGCCCATGCAGGCCGTGTGCTTGCAAAAGCAAACAAGAAGGACGGTCTTTACCGCCTCTACGTGGCGTCGGAGAAGGAAGCCGACTCAGCGTTGGCGGCAAGAGAGGGAAAACACGACATCAGCCTGTGGCACCGCCGGCTTGGTCACCTCGGCTTTGGCGCCATCATCTCCATGCAGCAGATGGTCCGCGGCCTGGAGCTCAAGGGGGTGAAGCAGCCAGGTGCATCGGCTTGTGAGAGCTGCATTGAAGGAAAGCAAGCCCGCGCTCCTTTCACGGTGGAAGGGAAGGGGGCGGCTGAGCTTCTCTCACTCGTTCACTGTGATTTGTGCGGTCCCATGCCATCACAGTCCTTGTCCGGCAAGTTGTACTTTGTCACGTTCATTGATGACAAGTCGAGGAAGATGTGGGTGTACTTCTTGGCTATAAAGGATGAGTGCTTTGATGCTTTCAAGGTGTGGATTGCTGCTGCACAGAATGAGAGTGGCAGGCGGTTGAAGGTGCTTCGCACACATGGTGGAGGATAGTACCTCTCCAACGACTTTCGCACTTACCTCAAGCGTCGCAGGATCAAGCACGAGGTCACCCCACCCGGAACACCGTAGCTGAACGGTGTGGCTGAACGTGCAAACCGCACACTCATGGAGCGTGTTCGTAGCATGCTCCAAGACGCGGAGCTCCCACCAACCTTCTGGGCGGAAGCGGTCAACACTCTCGTGTACCTGAAAAACCGGAGTCCCATGCGCGTCGTGCCGCTGATGACACCGAAGGAGGCGTGGACGGGACACAAGCCATTAGTGATGCACCTAAAAGTCTTCGGGTGTGGCGCATTTGTGCACGTGCCTACCGACAGCCGTAACAAGCTGGACGCAAAGTCGGTGAAGGCCGCCTTCCTCGGCTACGATACCATGGGATACCGCCTCTACAACCTTGCTGCTCACAAGATCATCCGCAGCCGTGACGTTGTCTTTCAAGAGGACTTGAAGGGCTGGACTTGGAGCCTTATGTTGGCAGTTCCGCTTGCTCCCGCACTTGTACCAGAACTGGGAGAAGTACCGATAGCAGAAGAGGGCGGTGCGGAAGATGGCGGTGACAGCGGCAATGACAAGGAGGTGGAGGGAGCTCAGAAGGAGAAGGAGCTGGCAGCGGAATCCAATGAGGAGGAGCAGCAAAGCAACGCAGAGCAGCTGCCACGACCGTCCGCACGTGTCAACAAAGGTGCAAAGGACAGTGGGGAGCCACTGAGGCGATTCGAGCGCCTCGCAAACAAACAGAGGCCGCTGGAGGATCTGGTGAACTTGTGCACCGTTCCACCACCAACAGAGTCGTCCGATCTCCAGCTTCTCTTCCTCACAGTCACCGATGACCCAGCCACATTTGCTGAAGCCATGCATAGCGCTGAGGCGGCAGATTGGCGTGGCGCAGCAGATGAGGAGTATGATGCGCTCATGAAGAATGGCACCTGGACTCTCGAGGAGGCTCCACGCGGCAGCCGGGTGATTGGATGCCGGTGGATCTTCAGGCGCAAGCTTAGTGCGGATGGTAAGATTCTCAGATACAAAGCATGGTTGGTTGCAAAGGGGTATGCGCAGACGGAGGGTGTGGATTACAATGAGACATTTGCACCTGTCGCTAAGTTTCCATCCATCCGAGGGATCCTCGCTCTTGCTGCTGCTGTGGACTGGGAGGTGCACCAAATAGATGTGATGTGTGCATTTCTGAATGGTGACCTTGAGGAGGATGTGTACATGGAGCAGCCAGAGGGGTATGTCGTGGAAGGGAAGGAAGGTTTGGTGTGCAAGCTTGTGAAGGCCCTCTGCGGCCTGAAGCAAGCCCCGCGAGCATGGTACCACAAGATGGATGAGCAGCTAGCTGGCCTTGGCTTTGTGCGTAGTGAAGCAGACCATGCTGTCTATGGGCGCACACAAGAGGCAAACCAGATCATCATCTTGCTCTATGTTGATAATCTGCTTATTGCATCTGACTCCAAGTCTCTTTTGGACGATGTGAAGCAGTCCCTTGCTGCCAGGTTTGACATGAAAGACATGGGAGAGCTCAGTTACTACCTTGGCCTTTAGGTCAAGTGCGACTGGTAGCAGTAGACTTTGGAGTTGTCGCAGAGCACGTACGTGAGCATCATCATCAAGCGCTTCAACATGGCAAGAGCGCGCAAAGCAGCGACACCACTCAAAGTGAGAGCGAAGCTGAGCATGACGCAGACTCCCCGCGGCATGCAAGAGAGCAGCCGCATGGAAGCAGTGCCGTACCAAGCAGCAGTTGGGAGCCTCATGTATGCTGCAGTCGGCACGCGCCTCGACATCAGCCAAGCAGTGGGAGTGCTCAGCAAGTTTTGTGCGAATCCAGGCATGCCGCATTGGGAGGCAGTTAAGCGCGTGCTGCGCTACCTCGACAGTAGCAGCAGCCTTTGCCTCACCTTCAACGGCAACAACAACCCCATCCTCATCGGCTACTGTGACGCAGATTGGGGAGGTGACCTAGACACTAGGAGGTCGACCAGTGGGTTCGTGTTTGTACTCGGGGGAGGTGCAATCAGTTGGAGGAGCAAGAAGCAAGAGTGTGTCGCCCTCTCCTCCACCGAAGCTGAGTACATCGCCTTGAGTGAAGCAGCAAAGGAAGCCGTGTGGCTGCGTGAGCTCTTGGCAAGCCTTGAACAGCAGCAAACCACATCAACTACAATCTACTGTGACAACATGAGCGCCATTGCTCTGACCAAGAACACAGAGTTTCACGCCCGCACCAAGCACATTGACTTGCGATATCACTTCATCCGCAAACTCGTGGCAAAGAAGGTGGTGCAGATCAAATTCTGCCCTTCAAGCATGATGCTGACAGACTTCCTGACCAAGCCGCTGGCAGCACACCACTTTCAGCAGCTGAGGGGACAGTGTGGACTTGTGTGATTTTTATTCTCGCAAAGTGCGAGAATGTTGGATATGGGGTGCCAAAAATTTGACCAAAGTGGGTTGCTCGATAAAAATCGTCAGGTCAAAAAAGTGAATAGAGGATGTTTTGCTGGTTCTTTAGCACTTTACAGAACTTGATTCGGAGTCCGTTTGAGGGAGATATGGATTTTCAAGATTTGGTGGCGACGGGTCCGGTTCAAGTGATGGCTCCTGCACTACCAGCACCAATGACGGCCACAATTATTGGCCAAGGAGGTTTGGAGTGGCCTTCAGGGTAGAAAGGCGGCAGGAGCACCTTCAGGGAGCTTCAAGGAAGGTCCCCACCAAGATTATTGGTCGTGCACATGGCAGGGATGGTAATTCTCTTGTGTGAGAGTGTGACTGCCGCTCATCCCGCTAGGTTAGGAGTGTGCTAGGAGGTGAACTTTGACAGAGTGGTTCTTCCAGCTCCATGTGCCAAATGAGGCGTACTTAGGCTTGTTAGAAAGCTGTGCTAATTTACTTTCTCACTCAAGAGTCGATTCAGCCATTTGCTTTCTCTGCAGACCTACATTCGCTTCCGTAATTTCTGTCTGTGCAACCTACAACTCCCTCTCACAAACAGTTGGTCCTGCCTAGGCGGCTCTTAGTGAGCCTGATCACCTCCCTGAGGGCTGCCAAGTTTCCATCAAGGTGTCCCAACTGGGAGCCATCTTGGCCCAGTTGACTTCATCCACAATGACCAACAACTGCACTAACAACGGCAGCACCAACGGCAACTGCAACACAACAGCCAACGACATCAACGGCAATGGCAACAACACCAATGCCACGTCCACCGGCAACAATCGCAGAGGAAGAAGGAAGATCAACCAGCAGCACCAACCGCCGCTCCTCCCAACACCTGTTGTGCAGAAACAGCAGCCACAACGGCAGCAGTAACGACTTCAGCAGCAGTCGCAGCAGCAGCTGCAGCAACAGCAGCAACAGAAGCAACAGCAGCAGCAGAAGCAACAACACCGTCAACAGCCGCAGCGTCAACAGGAAAGCTAAAGAAACAGAGAAAAAAATGGAGCAAACCAAGACTTCGACTGTGGACAAGGCTGCAGCTCCTAGAGGCCTCCGTCCAAGAATCTGCACTCCAAATTTTAAACTGATATCATTTTTTGAGGATCGGATAACCAACTATGGAGTGCACAATCTGTCGGCAAGAGAACTTCTTTTTTGACTTTTTCCCAACGAGACTTCTCTCCTTGGACTTGGCCTCAATTTTGTCTTCCGCCCCAAGCTGTTCCTTCTCCATGATATTTTGCCCAGTTTTGAATATCTCTTTTGACGCGTCAGGCTTCTATGGTGTTTCAGAGACAAAAAGGACAAGACAGTCCCTAAATTCTGCATCCCCAACCTGGACTGGAAGCCACCTCCAACCCCAACCAACGTTGAGAGCGAGTGAAAATCTCTTATTGATGACATCACAACAGCCTACAGCCAATCAAATCCTCCCCAAAGAGCATCCTTACCCAATAACCTCTCCTCCACCTTCAAAAGTTTGAAGAACAACAACCTGATCGTCATCAAACAGGCGGACAAGAATCTTGGCATTGTAATCATGGATCGTGCCAACTACATCGCCAAATTCCTCTCCCACCTCTGCAACTCCTCCACATACCGCAAAGAAATCTGCAATGCGGAGGACATCCTTGGCGATCTCTTGGAGATCCAAGAGAGGTTTGAGACTTCCAGCCTCCCCCCCTCTTCCACATGGAGAATTTTCCTCCATCCTCCAAATGATGGATGGAAACCCGCAGCTTTCTACGTGATCATGAAAGTTCTGAAAACTCCACCTGTAGGTCAACCCATTGCTGCATCCTATGCATGGGTTACCACCAACGTTTCATGGTGGCTTGACACCGAACTGCAAGAAGTGGTGAGAAACCAGCCGACCTACCTCAAAGACAGCATTTCTTTGCTGCTTGAACCGGAAGAGCTGATCCTTCCACCAAACACTCTCCTTGCAACCTACAACATTGTCTCAATCTACCCTAGGTTATATAAGAACCGATCTGAACTTTGATGTTAGTTCGGTTTTCAAACCGAAACCGAACATATCCAAACATATCCGAACATATCTGAACATATCCGAACATATCCGAACATATCTGAACATATTCGAACATATCCAAACACACCTGAACATATCCGAACATATTCAAACATATCTGGCCCTCTTTCCATGCATAACTCACCCCTTTCCTCCTCATTCGTTTCCATTTTTCACTCAATCTGACATTGATATGAACTCTGGAAGTGTGGTGGAAATGCATAATCTGAACATTATCTGAACATATCCAGACATATCTCAACATATCTGAACGTATCTGAAGATATCCAAACATTACGGCACACAGCTGAACATATCTGAACATATCCAAAGTTTGATCTTCGGATCGGTTTTGAATTGGTTCATTTTCAAGAATTTTTGGTTCGGTTCGGTTTTGTAACCGAACTTAAAGTCTGGTTTCAGCTCAGTTTTGGTTGTTTGAGTTCGGTTTTGGATATATCCGAACCGGATCCGATTTAATAGCCCTGGTGATTAGGTAGATATCGCCTCAATTTTGACTCGATATTGAGTCAAAATCAGGTCGGTATCAACCTGTATCAACACGATATTGACTCAATACAAAACATGAGAGTTGAAAGGAAAAAGAATATCGATTGGTACTTTTGGGTGGGGGGAGGCCGGAGCCCGATTTAAGGGTATTGGTATCATCAATATTGAACTGATACCAATGTTGATATCAATCACCGTTTCTAGTCGGTGATGGCGGCAGCATTGTCATTATCTTAGACATCTTTGTGTCCATCAAGTTTGTCATCTCCATTGCTTCCTCATCATTCCTGTTGATGATGCCACTGCAAACATCACCAAAAATGCCATTGTACTAGTAGTCATTGTCTTTGCAGTCGTAACAGTCATCTCCTTCATTGATTTTGTCATGGTGGCAGCACCTTAGTCTCCTTTCTTGTCGTGATCAGCATTGTCATCATCACCGTCGTTGTTATCATCATTGTTGTCTTTGTTGTCATTATCATTGTCGTCCTCATCATTGTTGTCGTCGCCGTCGCCATCGTCATTGTCATTATTGTTGTCTTTGTCATCATCGTTGCCATCGTCGCTGTCATCGATGTAAACATCTTTGTTGCTATATCGTTCCATTGCCTTCTTTATGAAAATCATTGCCGTCGTTGTTGTCCTGATTGTTGTTGATGTCATCCCTGTTATTGCTACTGTCGCCATAATCATCGGCGTTGTCATCAGCAACGGCATTGTTTCTGTTGCCCTTGTTGTCATCGTTGTAATCATCGCCGTCATTGTCGTCATCATCGTTGTTGTCACCGTTGGTGATTGCGGCATCGTCTCATCATTGTCTGCCTCATCATCATCAAGGCTGTTAGACCGGATCGGATTTGGAACATTTGAATCCACTCTGAAACTATCCAAACCCGATCTGAATCCGATCTGAAAGATCGGATTCAGATCCGATCTGATCTGTTCTGAACATTACATAAACCGAAACTGATCCGATCCGAAGTTAAACTTTGGATCAGATCGGTTTTGGGGCTTATTAGTTCAAATTACATCGGTTTTTTGCTGTTTGGATTGGACTCACTTCGGTTTTGTGTGGCTTGCATCGGTTTTTACTTTTATACTTTGGGTAGCAGTGGTTTAGATCGGATTACAATGGTTTAGGTCGGATTCAGATCGGATTTCTACAGATATGACCAAGTATGTCGATTTTTGTGCACCAATTTCCACTAAGTATGATTCAGGGAGAGAGGGGAACCATCCATGGGAATGGGGGTACAAGAATTGCACACATTTGGGGGGAATCTTTGTATTGCATAGTGTGGATGTCAAGCGCATGACAAGGCTAGGAATCCCCATTCTGTGAGGTTAGTGCGCCGTGAGTAGCACCCATTGACAAAGAAATGAATGAATACAGCCTAGGCCAATTGCTGCTGCAGTTTGCAGCAGCAGTTGGCAGCAGCAGCAGCATCAGCCATTTGCAACAGCAGCAGCAGCAGTTAGCAGCAGCAATTTTCACCAGCAGCAGCATCAGAATTTTGCAGCAGCAGCAGCATCAGTTTGCAGCAGCAATTGGCAGCAGCAGCAGCAGCAGTTTGCAGCAGCAATTGGTAGCAGCAGCAGCAGCAGCAGCAGATCGGTTTCACATTGGTTTCACATTGGCTTCAGATTGGTTTCAGATCGGTTTCAGACCGGTTTCAGATCTGTTTCAGATCGGTTTCAGACCGGTTTCAGATTGATTTCAGATCGGTTTCAGATTGGTTTCAGATCGGTTGCAGATCGGATAGTATCCGATCTGATCCAATGTGAACGGAGAAGAAACCGAATCCGATCTGATCAGAAATGGTCGGAACCGAATCCCATCCGACCACACTTCGGGTCGGTTTCGGATCGGATAGTTGGTTCAGATCGAATTCGGATCAACTATCCGATCCGATCTAACAGCCTTGGTCATCGTCATCGTCGCCGTTGACATTGTAGTAGTAGTTGACTTGGTTGCCATAATTGGCGTCACCATTGTTGTTGTCTTTGTGGGCATCCTTGTTGTTGTCGTTTCCATTACAGCTATTGTTTTTGTTGTCGTCATCGTAGCTGTCATCATTGTCTTCATTGTCTTCATCATTGTCATCCTCCTAGCACTTGTTGTTATTGTTGTCATGGTCTTCGTCACCGCCGTCATCATCATCGTTGTCGCTGTCATTGTCACCACCATCATTGTTGTCTTCATCGTCGTCATTGTTGTCTTCGTCATTCGTCCGCATCCACGTTGTCGTATTTGTCATCCTAGTAGCTGTTGTTGCCGTCGCTGTCATCATCAACGTTGTTGTTGCCGCCGTTGTCAACCTTGTTGTTGTCGTCATTCTTGTTCTCTTTGTCATCGTTGTAGGCAGCAGCGGCGGCGGAGGCATTGTCACCGTTGCCATCGCCGTCGTCATCGTCGCCTTGGTAATCGTTGTCGCCATCTTCATCATCGTTGTTGTCGCCGTAGTCGTCCTCATCGTTGTCGTTATCGTCATCCTCCTTGTTGTTGTCATCATCGTTGTCTTCTTCGTCTTCTTCGTCGTCGTCGTCGTCATCGTCGTCGTCATCATCATTTTTGTCATTGTCAATGTCATCCTCATCAGCGGTTCCGGCAGCAGTGTTGTGGCGGCGGTAGTGGGGGCAGCGGCAGCGTCATCTGTTGTCGTGGTTGTTGTTGTCGTTGCCGTCTCCATCTTGTTTCTGTTGCCATCGCTGTCACAGTCGTTGCCACCGTCATTGTTTCCATTGGCATTGTCATTGTTGTCCTTGTCATCATTACCATTATCTTCAGCGTTGTTGACATCGGCTGCTTCAGCATCATCATGTCCTCATCGTCATCGCTATTGTCATCGGCGTCATCATTGGTATCGTCACTATCGTTGTCAAAATCTTCATCGCCAAAATGGCTGTGATTGTTGTCCTCATCATTGTCATCGGCAATAGCTGCCCCTCACTCCCTCCCCCCCCCCCCCCCCCCCACATCCCCTCCCACTTCTCTTATGGTCCTCAAAATGTTTCACTCCACCTCCTTCTTTAAAGAGGCAGCGGTCACATGCCGTGGAATGGTACTAGTTTCTGCAACAGCTGCGGCAGCAGCCACCGTTTTCAACAGGCTAGGTTTCAGGTTTGTTTGTGCCATACCTCCCAGTAGTGGACCAAGGTCGGTACACATATTGCCCCAGTCAGAAAACCAGCCAGCCCAGTTAGCACACCTCTGCTGGCACTACTGGCACTCAGTGACATCGAGTTCTGTGTGCTTTCTCAATGTATGAAGCCTTGCGCTGGTTCCATGCGGAAGTTTTGCTGCTGTGCCGTGTCGTGCCATGCATGAATGCAGCCACATGCTGGGAGATGTCGAAAGTCAGTGCAGTGAGTGCAGCGGCAGCCATTGTCTTGAAAATGCTGAACTTCGGCTTCGTCCCAGACCTCTCGGTGCAGCAGGTCATCAGCGGCAGCAGCAGCCTTGGCTGCGACGGCGGGCTGCCCTCTGTTGCATTCGACTACATCGCAAACTTCTTGAGTGCGGGGCAGCAAGCAAGCGGGCTGCAGGGCCTATTCACCGGGAACAATTATGGTTACACAACCACAAACGCCACCTGCCGGGTTTGTCTCCCC